>SJYA01001975.1:622244-647179 GCA_006410615.1 Neotragus moschatus
GGGGGGGGGGGTGGTGCTCCACAGGCCTGTCCTCCTGTGCCTGTGAAGCTGGGCACCGGATTTAGCCTCATTAACAGACCCAGACGCTGGAGTTTACAGCAGAGAAAGGTTTATTGCAGGGCTAAGCAAGGAGATCAAGATTTCTGGGAGAAATATCAACAACCTCAGATATGCAACCCCTCTAATGGCAGAAAGTGAAGAGGAACTCAATAGCCTCTTCATGAAGGGTGCAAGAGAGTGAAAAAGCAGATCATGGCATCCAGTCCCATCAGTTCCGTTCAGTCGTGTCCGACTCTTTGCAACTCCATGGACTGCAGCACGCCAGGCTTCCCTGTCCATCACCAACTCCCAGAGCTTACTCAAACCCATGTTACTTGAGTTGGTGATGTCATCCAACCACCTTATCCTCTGCCGTCCCCTTCTCCCGCCTTCAATCTTTCCCAGCATCAGGGTCTTTTCCAATGAGTCAGTTCTTCGTATCAGGTGGCCAAAGTGTTGGAGTTTCAGCTTCAGCATCAGTCCTTCCAGTGAATATTCTGGACTGATTTCCTTTAGGATTGACTGGTTTGATCATGCAGTCCAAGGGACTCTCTCCCTTTCCAGATTGACAACTTCGAATCTGTTCCTTGGAACTCAGGGAAGGTTCCTAGGAGGCTGAATGAAGCCTAGTTCTGACAAACAAATAATGGAGGGACACAGAAAGGCTTTTGGGTCCTGCAGGGCCCTGTGTGTGTGTGTGAGTTGCTCAGTCATGTTTGACTCTTTGTGACCCCATGGACTAGCCCACCAGGCTCCTCTGTCCGTAGAATTTTTCAGGCAAGGATACTGGAGTGGGCTGTCATACCCTCCTCCAGGGGATCTTCCCGACCCAGGAATGGAACCCAGGTCTCCTACAATGTGGGCAGATTTTTTACCGTCTGAGCCACCAGGGAAGCCCGTGCAGGACCCCATGGGGTCCTGCTAAGCTTCACTGAGTCCCTGTGGCCACGGACCTGGGTAGGCATGACGGGCCTGAAGGGTGAAGCCAGGGGACTGGATCAGGATGAGCAGCAAGTGGAGGCTGTGAGTTAGCCCATATTTCTGTTCACAGCGTCAGGGCTTGATGGAAGAGGGGGCCTTTGGGCTGTGGCGGTGCTCAGAGCCAAGGTTCCAGGGGAATGGCAGGGTGTCACGCCGTGCTGGAGACAGGCTGTGCCGAGCAAAAATGAGAACTCATTCTAAACTCCCTTGAGTGGAGGGCAGCACTTGATCCGATAAGATCCATCCCGAGGGCCCCATAATCCCCTTAGCCAGCAGTGACCGAGCAGCCAGGGAGGGCCCTTGACATGGGCTTCGGGCCTTTGCAAGCTTTCTCTTCCCCTGACTGCTGTCACAGCCCTGAAACAGCCCCCCATTGGGGTCACATCTGATCCTGTAACGTTCCTGGATTTTCCAGCCTTAAACAAACACTCGTGAGACACTGCCAGCAGCTGACACTTATTAAGGGTGTCCTGTGTAGCAGGCTTTGTTCCTTTTTTTGTATTATCTCTTATTTATTCAGGAAATAAATCCTCTTAGCCCCTTTACAGACTAGGAAACAGCTCAGAGAGGTTAGGCAGCATGCCCAAGGTCATCCTGCTGGGGAGGCAGACGCAAGATGGGACCCTGCCTCTGCTGATGGAGCAGGGAGCACCCTGATCCTCCTTTAGAAGCTCTGCACTAACCCTGGTGGGAGCACAGGCCCCTGAAACCAGGCTGATGGAGCTGATTAACCAGGCAGCAGAGACGCAGGGGATGAGAGATGCAACGGAAGAGCTGTGTGCCCTGGACAAGTGACTCCACCCGCCAGGGCCTTGGTGTCAGCCTCTGTCAAACAGGAGGAACAGTGAAAGTGTTAGTAGCTCAGTCACGTCTGACTCTTTGTGACCCCACGGACCCCTCTGGACCTCCTCTATCCAGAGGTATTCTCCAGGCAAGAATGCTTTTCCTGGGGATCTTCACAACCCAGGGATCGAACCCAGGTCTCCTGCATTGCAGGCGGATCCTAAGCTACGAGGAAGAGCCCACACGTATACCAGTGCCTGTTTGCTATCTGTGAACTATCAGGGAGGCAGTCCCCACCCTGTGCCCTCTCCTGGCAAGATTTGCCTGGGAAGAGCAGAGGTGAGACGACTGGCAGATGAAGGGCACCCTCGGATCTGGGAAAGGTGGAGAGGTCTGTAATTAACATGTCAGCAGCCCTGATAGCATCGCTCCTGTCTTCCAGCCGCTCCCTCTCCCTGTTTATCCACTACTCTGTCAGTGATGTCTGACCTCAGCCACCCCTCCCTGCCCTCTGCTTTCCCTGTCTCGTCTTCCCTGCTGCTGAAAGTTCCGTAGCCTGCCTTGGCTGGCTCACGCACCTGCCGAGCGCAAGAAGGGCTGCGGACCAGGCCCGCCCAGGGACCTGCAGGGCTGAGGACTCTCCGTCTGAGGCTCTCTTGAGTTCTCTGTGTGGTCTGGCTCCTGGACCACAGAGTTTCTGAGGGCCCCTCGGGGGACAGATTCCTGGAACACGGGGTCCCTGAGTTCCCCTGGGCTGTTCTAATATGAGGAGCCATGGCGAGTCCTCCAGGACCTACCAGGCCTGGAGTCTGAGCTGAAGCTTCCCTCCCTAGGGTGGGTGCCAGCCTGGGTTTCCTCTTTTGTGAGATGAGGTGGGGGGTCCCGCCCTCCTCAAAGAGCTGGAACAAGATCACCAAGCCCTCAAACTCTATTAGGAAGGACGCCAAGGTGGCCTCGATGTGGGCGGCTGGCGGCTCCTCGGGCTCATGGCACTGTCCCCACCAGGGGAAGGGCTGCTCTGGGGCGGGCCAGGGGTGGGCAGCCATTGGCAGGGTCTTCTGTGTTCTCATCTGTGAGTCAGCGGTGATGGGAACATTAATTTGTTTGAGTAGCTGGCACGGCTGAGGCCTGGAAAGACAGGAAGGCTTTGCCAAGGCTGGGCCGAAGGCACCGGGGTGGGAGCACCCTAAGCCAGCACTGGGATGATGGAGCACTTCCCCGTAGACCCGCCCTCAGGGAGCACCAGTCTGCTGGGGGAGCAACAGGAGACATGAGCCTGGAAGCAATGGGCCCCGGGGCTTGGGGACAAGGATGGGATTGGGGGAGAGGCGGTATGGGCCTGGGAGCTCTGCTGGCTGGAAGGGACAGGAGGAGCTAGAAAGCCAAGGGATTGCCCCCTGGAGCCTCCGGAGACAACCAGCCCGCTGATCTTGGGACTCCTGGCCTCCAGAACCTGGAGAGAATAGACGGAGTTGTTTTAAGCTGCTGATTGCGTCACCGTTTGGTGCAGCAGCTGTAGGAGACAGACTGACTTTTCTAGGGCCAGAGGCCGGCCGAGGCCCTGGGCCTGCCCAGCTGCCTTCTTGGGGCTGGGGTGGTCGGCCAGTCCTGGGACCTGCACTTAGTCCTGGGAGCACTTTGCTGGCCCTCGCCTGCAGGACCATGGAGACAGGTGGGCCTGGGTGGCCCCCAGGTCACCTGCAGACTCTTCTGGGGGTACCCAGCCCCCTTCCCGTGTGCTCTGGGGTCCTGACGGGAATGACAGGAATGGTGGGTGATGCATAAGTAGGTGAGGTCCCCCGGCCACTCTCTGGGGTCCTTTGGGGTCTCCCTGGAGACTCTGGGGCCAGCAGGGAGGTTACACTTCCCTGTGCTGACTCACCCCAGCCTGCCTGGTCTGAGCACTGGGCTTGGCTGCAGGCAGTGCTGGGCGGGTCACACAAGGTAAAGATGGTACTTTTGGTTAATCCTGTCAACGGTCTTGTAGGGTGTTGCTCTCCCTGCTTCTCAGATAAGGAGTTTTTAATAGTGTTTTTTTTTTTTCAATTGAAATTCACACAACATAAAATCACCATGTTAAAGTGTACAATTCAGTGGCGACATTCACAACATTGAGCAACCACCCCCTCCCTCTGGGTCCAGAGTGCCCCATCACCTCACAAGGAAGTCCTGGATCCATTAAGTAGTCCCTCCCTGTTCCCAGCCCCTAGGCCCTGGCAGTCGCTAATCTCCTCTCTGTCTCTGTGGATTTGCCTGTTCTGGACATTTCCTATAAATGGCATCACACAGGATGATTGTTGTGTGCATCTGGCCACTTGCACGTAGCCTGTTTCCCAGGTCCATCCATGCAGTGGTGTGTGTCTGAGCCTCATTCCTTTTCATGGTTGAATAATATTCCACCAAGTGGCTGTTTAACTGCTCCCCTGTTGATGGACATTCGGGCTGAAGCTGGGGTTTGAGCTCCTCTTTGCAGGGTCCTGGCCAAGCTCTGTCCCCCAGGGCTCATGGCCCCAGGCCTGCCCAATTCCCAGGGTGGGGCCAGGCTGGGCTGGGAGTGGGGTTGGCAGGAAGCTGGAGGTCCCCCCGGGATTTTTGAGCACAGGAGAGGCTTGCAGATAACCTTCCTGCCTGAGGTTCCGGAATTGGCAAATCCTACATTTCCAAAGGGGCTTCCCTGGTGGCTCAGATGGTAAAGTGTCTGCCTACAGTGTGAGAGGCCTGGGTTCGATCCCTGGGTCAAGATCCTCTGGAGAAGGCACTGGCACCCCACTCCAGTATTCTTGCCTGGAAAATCCCACGGATGCAGGAGCATAGTAGGCTACAGTCCATGGGGTCTCAAAGAGTCAGACAGGACTGGGCGACTTCACTTCACAGTTCCACAGACTCAGAGCTCTTGGACCTGAAGACTCTCAACACTAAGCTTCTGAGGGTCCAGGAGCCAGAGTGTTCTGAGCAGACACCTGTCCCCACCCCCAGCTCCATGGCAGACATCACTAATCAAGCCGGCTGGGCCTTGGGGTTCCTGCAAGAGCCTGGGGCGGTGACCACCCCCCAAATTGGCATGAGAGCTCTTGGTCCCCGCTTCCAGCAGACTGTCCATCTCCACCCGACCCTTGCCTCCTCCCTGGCCTCCCACCCTCTTCTCAGGCTCACAGGCCTTTCTCAGCCTCCTCCTTCCCTCAGAGCCCTGGTCTTTCTTGCCCCCCATCCTATGCTGCACCACGTGGAGGCAGGACCTGTGGACCGCTGGGGTGGATGCCCCGTCCCGCAGGCTCCTGAGGTGGGGAGAGGCGGTGACGATGGGGGCTTTGCAGAGGCTGGGGGAGGCTGCCCAGGGTGCCTGGGCGCCTTGGTCACAGGCACAGAGTCTAGCTGGAGGGCAGGGAGGGCCTTCACGCTCCCTCCTTGCCCACCTGCCCCCCAGGTGTTGCGTCCCAGGCCTGTCCTCTGGGTTGGGGATGGCCAATGGTAGGCTGGTTTCTGGGAGGGTGGGGCCGGCCAATGGTGGGCTGGTTTCTGGGAGGGTGGGGGAGTTGGTGATGCCACACGGTGCTGGTCACTCCTCTCGTCCCCCCCGCTGACATCCTGTGGGCCTCGGACTCCCCGCAGCTGGAAAGCGCGGGCTTGGATCTGGAACTGAGTGCTGGGGGCTCTCAGACTGGGTTCCAGGCACCCTGGGCTCCTGCCCATCGAGGGGGTCTGTTGGCAGGTGGATTCCGTTTCTGCCCCTTGCGGCTCCCTCCTTGTCCTCCTGCCTGGAAGCCCTCCTACCGCAGCCTGGGAAGCGGGGATCATTTGTGGGAAAGGGCGAGCTCTGGCCTGGAAATAGCCAAGTGTGCACAGAAATAACCCTGGCCTCAAAAAAGAACATGGAAAATTAAACAGAGAACACCAGCATTCGCCTGTCCCTTTCCACAGCCATTATCTCAAGACAGTGCTCCTCCCCTCATTTTATAGACGAGGGAACTGAGGCCGGGGAGGAGGGTGACCTGCCTGAGGGCCTCCCGCCAGGCCGCTGGCCTCTGACCCCGTGTTTCCCACGACAACGTGGCTGCCCGACCCCTCTGAGGCCGGCCCTCACCTGCTTCTCTGAGGGTCAAATGTCTATGCATCCCTCAAAGCCCAGAGAAACCTCCTTGTCTCTGGTGGGCCTCCCCAGCTCCCTGGGGGGCAGCTGTGGTCTCTGCCAGGACCTTGCCGCCCCGGAGCCGGCGGTGGGCTCCTTGGACTGTGGCTTCGTCCACCCCACACCAGGCAGCACAGTACGTGCTCACTAAGCGCCCGTTGAGTGACTCATTGGCAGACTGTTCCCATCAGCCTGAGAGTGGAGGTCGGTTGAACCTCTCGTCCCCTTCCCTGCATTTTCATCCCAACAACCTGAGAAGTTCAAGTCAGTATGACCGCTTTACCGATGAGGCTCAGAGAGGCCAACTCCCCTGCCCGAAGGTCACACAGCAACCAAGGGGTGGATCTGGGATTTGATCCTGGTCCCTCCAAGCACGGATCTTTCTGGAGAGCTCACTGTGCGTCTGGCTCAGGGCTGGGTGGGCCCCTGACCACCCCACGGGTCCATTCCCTTCTCTCCTTGCATCCTGTGGGCTGGCTCTCACTCGTGGCCTCTGAACACCCTTCCTCACTCCCAGCATCCCCTCTGTGGGGTCTAGCTTGTCTCCGGAGGGCCCCTCCCAGGCGTGGGGGACATGCCATCCTGAGAGCACTGCAGTGATCCTGTGTGTGTTGCCTGCAGCCACCAGGGGCACTAGGCAAGGTGGATTTTCCCAGGAGGCCCAGGGCTTGGTGCTCCAGCCAGAAGCCCGCTTTTCAGGGCTACAAACTTCCCTCTCTTGCCTCCCTCACCTGGCCCCTCACTTCTCATTCCCTTTGAGTCCTTGGCAGGCACTGAGGCCTGAGGCTACTCCCGTGAGAGGCTGGGGTGGGCAGAGGCCACAGGCAGGGAGGAGGGAGCAGACAAAGGTTCTGGAGCCATGGCAGTGAAGGAGAAGGGGTGCAGGGAAGATGTGCGGGTTCTGGGATAAAGAGTTAGGGTTCAGGGTTCCAGGGTCTTTTCCATCTCCCCAGCCCAGCAAAGGCCTGGTATTCAGGGAAGCCTGAAGGGCTCTGGGAACAGGTGACAGTCCTGGAGACAGGAGAATAAAAAGGAATACATGGTGTGTGTCCGAGGGAGGGACAGGCCGGCCCTTGTTCCGTGAGGCTCGCCAAGGGTCTCGGCCCCGGGAACCCTGACTCTAGCTTCCTCCAGAGCACGATGAGGCATGTCGGGAGAGGCTAGTCCACCTGACAGCTTGTCTCTAGGAACCCAGGCTCTGAGCCACCCCTGGGGGTTGGGCTGCCCTCCTCAGTGAGCAGCTGCCTGTCAAGGGGCCATAGTGTGGATGGGCCGTGGGCAGGTGGGGTCACGGGCAGTGGCACAATCTGGCTGTCGGGCCAGGGCCTAGGGTCACTGTGCTCTGCGTCCAGTACAGGGCCTGTCCCGTCTGCTTGACCAGGCAGAGACTCAGACCCAGGGTGGGGTCCCTAGCATCCGCCTGTCTGTCCATTCCTACTTCCTCCCTGCCTGGCTTTGGGCTGGTGGCAGCACTGTGATTAGACATGCCCAGTGCTGGTTGTCTGGATAGCCCAGCCCTTGGTCACGATTCTCTTCTCCTGCTCAACTGCCAGGCTGTGTGACTCGGGGCAGCTGTCTGACCCTCTCTGGGCTCACAAGACAGTGAGTGAGGTTCTTAACCTGGGGACTGCATATGGCCTTGAGGAGCTCTCAGCTTCCCTGGATCGCACTCTGGAGGAGGAGGCAGGGTCTCAGGGGAGCCCTAGCTGCCCACAGATGCCAGCGTTCCCATGTGTCATGGAGTCGTCGGCCTTGTTCCAAGCCCACCAAGAGGGGCTGGCTCACTGTCTGCTCCTCCCTGTCCCTGACCACCCCACCCAGCCGCCCCCCTGGCTGGAATAAGGGGCTGCCTTGAATAGTTGAAGGGGTCAGGGGCTTCCTGGGGCAGTGTTACTCTTCTCCCCGGGGGATAAGGGAGCTGCAGCTCCTCCAGGCAACCTTCCAGGATTGCCCTCCAAGGATCAGATGGCAGAGGCAATCAGGAGGTCCCAGCTGGCCTGGGTCTTGGCGGGCGGCAGACACCTCAGGTGCCTCTCCTGGGCCATCAGCGACACCTGGTGGCCGCAGCGCCCAGACGCCTCCATCCAATCGACCCTCCCAGAGAATCGGCCGGTGGGGCTGGGGCCAGCCTGGGAGGCCTCGCCGAGATCATTGACAGCTCCGAGAACACAGGAGTCCTGCCTGCCTGAGGCCAGCATGTCAAAGACAGGGCTTAACCCAGAAGGATGAGAGAGGACGGAGGAGTCTCAGTCCCTGTGACCAGTGTGTGCGTGTGCACACATGCACGTGGAAGGGGAGGGCAGGGGGTCCTGTTGGGAGGGAGGCCCTCAGGTCACACCTGGCACAGGAAGGTAGGGGACGCTGTGAAGGAATGAAGGGAAATGAATGGGTGTGCTGGGGTCTTCCTCAGGGAGGCCCCATTTCCTTCATTGGCTTGGTTTGTGTTGTGCTTAGGCAGTTGTGTCCGACTCTTCGCAACCCCATGGAGTGTAGCTCGCCAGCCTCCTCTGTCCGTGGGGATTCTCCAGGCAAGAAAACTGGAGTGGGTTGCCATGCCCTCTTCCAGGGGACCTTCCCAACCCAGGGATGGAACCCAGGTCTTCTGCATTGCAGGCAGATTCTCTACTGTCTGAGTCACCAGGAAAGCCCAAAAAGGTCTTCACTATTTCTTTTCCCATGAAAGTGAAAGTGAAAGGTGCTCAGTTATCTCTGACCCTTGCGACCCCATGGACTTTACTGTCCATGGAATTCTTGAGGCCAGAATACTGGGATGGGTAGCCTTTCCCTTCTCCAGGGGATCTTCCCAACCCAGGGATCAAACCCAAGACTCCTGCATTGCAGGTGGATTCTTTCCCAGCTGAGCCAGAAGGGAAGCCCTTGGCTCAGTTTAGTCACTAATTATTGACTGCTGAGTACTGTGGGAAGAGATACATACGTATTACATACACACAATGCAGTCACACATACATATGTATATATAGACAAAAATATGGACACAGCACACGTATACATTCACACAGATACACACATACGTGCACACAGAACAATGCACACACATGTACATGTACACACAGACACACAATGGACACACATACACAAGTACACGTGTATACATAGACAAAACGTATGGGCACAACACATATACATTTACACAGGTACACACACACAGACACCCAACAGCACACACATAGTACACACACACACATGTACACATAGACAAAGCAGATGGGCACAACATGCATTCACACAGATACACACATCCAGACGCACATAGACATACGATAATGCACACACACATTACACACACATGCACACACCCTTTGGGAGAAGGGAAGGAAACTGAGGCTCGTGGACACTGTGTCTTGCCCGTGGCTGGAGAGGCTGGTGTGGCTGATCCAGGTGGGTCACCATGTTACCCCTGCCCCGGGGTTGGGCTGTAGCACGCACCCTGTCAGCCTCAGGCATTAAGGTCCCAGAAGCTGNCACACCCTTTGGGAGAAGGGAAGGAAACTGAGGCTCGTGGACACTGTGTCTTGCCCGTGGCTGGAGAGGCTGGTGTGGCTGATCCAGGTGGGTCACCATGTTACCCCTGCCCCGGGGTTGGGCTGTAGCACGCACCCTGTCAGCCTCAGGCATTAAGGTCCCAGAAGCTGCGCCCCACGGCTTTGCTCTGGAGAAATGGTGGAGCGGGGTTCAGAGCCCTGGACCATTCCCCACGCACTAGAACCTGACCCTCAGTCCCCAGCAGGCCACTGGGAGCGGCGCCCATGGGGGTGGGTGGGCCGGGCAGGCCCTCGCAGGCCCCAAAACTCCTCCACGAAGCGGGTCCCCAGGCCACTGGTCGCCAGGCCCTGAGGTACACAGGTGCATTTCACCCAATGGCCTCTGGGTGTGCACACCGAGGTCACGCCTCACCCCTCCTTCCATCTAGACCCCCATCAGGAGCCTCCACTCTGCCATGGGGTGCCCCTGGTGGGTGACTGGGGATCCCAGGCCTCATGAGGTCACCTCTCTGCCCAAGACTGGGCCCCGAGAAGCTGAGGGGCTGCAGGGCAGGGCGAGCAGAGCCTCAGGCTGGTTCAGAGGCGTGGAGCATCTCCTGCTTCAGTCCTCGCTGACCTGGGAGCTGAGGGTCTAACACCCCAAGCGCTGTTCGTTCTGAGCTCCGGATGACAGACGAGGAAACTGGGGCCCAGAGTGGGCAAGGGGACCTGGAGGGACTCCTAGGCCTTGTCTCAAGCCCGGTGAGAGCTGTCTCTGGTCTCAGCTCAGGGGGCACCTGTGGTCTGGGGAGCAGGCTCCTGTTATGGGAGGCAGAGCTGAGGCTTGGAGGAGTCCCAGAGTCAGCAGACTCGTGGGCAAGCTGGGCTGGGATCAGTGTGCGTGGTTCTCGTGCATGGGCTTCTGTCTACACACCCCCTGGGCGTCAGTTTCTTCGTCTGTGACATGGGGCTGAAAGGCCCTGGCCCTGCTGGGCACTTGATGCTTGAAAACTTTCCCAACACCCCAACCTCAGCAGAGGCCCACCTCGGAGAGCTGGAAGCCAGGCCGGCCAGGTGAGGACCAGGAGGAAAGAACCTTGAGCATCTCCTCCTCCAAGAAGCCCTCCAGGCTGCATCTACTTGGCTGGTCCCATGTGGTATGGTAGGGAGCTCTGAGCTCCCACCACCCAGCTCTTCCCCCAGGCTTCAGGCTCCCTTGGGCCCTGTGAAGTGCAGAGCATTGGCATCATCTGGGGAACCAGGATGAAATGGGAGTGGGGGAGTTCAGTTCCTGAGGGCTCAGCAAGGGACTAAGGGTGCCAGTGGTCAGGCAGCCACTCTGGAGGGCACAGCTGGGCCCAGTGGTCTGTCCTGCAGCGGGATGGGTGCTGGCCCTGGGGTCCTGGGGGAGGGACCCATAGGGAGGACCGTCGGAGTTGGTCCTGGGCAGACTGGCAGGGCAATGGGCCTGCGGAGACTGGGACCTGGAAGAGAACAGGTGCCCCAGGGAGGCTGTGGGTGAGCCCCGTGCCCTCCTCCTGCCAGTGGAGTTGACGGGGGCGGGGATGATGGGCAGGCCAGGGAGGCAGCAGGGCCCCAGGCTGGTAGCAGGGAAGGGGGGGCATTTCCTCAGGCCTGCCCAGCCCCTGAGCACAGGGAGCCCCTCCCCCAGCACAAGGGCACCCTCCTGTTTGCTGGCATTCCGCTGACTGGGCCCACCTCCCTGCCCCACAGCTTTCCTGGTTCCTCTCAGGGCTTCAGGAGGTGGTGGGGGGCCCTGGCCCTGGGGTCACGCAGGTCTGGGTGGGGAGTTCTAGCTCCGTTTTTAAGGTGGCATTGTGGATTGCCCCCACTCCATCATCCAGCCTCAGTTTTCTCCTCTGCGAACTGGGAACACAGACCTCTGTGGCTTGGGGCCTGCCCCAGTGGGTGGGAGGATGTTGGGAGTGACCAGCCGCATGGGTGTCTTCAGCTCACTCAGGGGTCCCCCTCACACCCATGGCCGCCTGAGCTCCCCTGCCCGGGGCTTGAGGAGGGGAGAGCAGCGGGGGTGGGTGGACACTGAGCTCCAGAGGGACTCGGGGGAGGTGGAGGCGGGGACGGTGAGGACAGGGTGTAAGCCAGGATATCGGTGGGACACCCATTTCTGCAGGCCCCCGCCTCTGTTCAGACATCAGAGGCCTCCAGGAAGCCGGGGCGGGCGCCCAGGGACATTTCCTGCTATTAATGGAGCTTAATCTAAACAGGCCCTAATATTTACCTCTAGACGCCTCCGGCCTCCGAGGGTGCCAGACAGCGAGAGTGATGACCCCCACCCAGGCAGTGCCCTCCTCACCCTTGCTTCCTGGGCTGCGTGTGAGCCTGGAGCTCACGTTCGAGCCCCCTCCTGGATGCCCAGAGCCTCAGTTTCCCTCTCCAGGAGATGGGGGTGAACAGTCAGGCTTCGGGGGAGGTTTGGAGGCGCTTGCTTCATAAATCCGCTCTGGGAGCGGCACCACAGTCCTTCCCTCGTTGTTGACTCGCGATCCCTCCCCTCCCCTTCCCTCGTGCCTTCAGGGATCTGGTCTGATGCTGTGGACAGTCTGGCTAACCTGCCCAGGTCCGTGTTCTCTCCCTGGGCAGGCAGAGCGGGGGCCAAGGTGGAGTGAGGACGCTCACCCTGCTGGTCTCTGTGCACCAGGGTGGCACACAGCTACTGCCCCACAGGCTGCCCATACTGTACCACCTGTATCCCCTCCGACCCTCACCCTTTATAGAGGCCCTGACACCTGCCCCCAGCAGCGATGGCTAAGCCTCGACCCCATCACCACCACCACCCAGCCACAGGATAGTGAGCAATGCTGGGGGGACGCTGGGGCCCCCACCTGGCTCAGTGCCTCTCGGTGACCCCTGCCTGCCAGCCAGGGCGCTGAGTCAAGGGCACAGATTTGAATAAACAGTTTTAATTCAGGATGAGGAAGCCTTGTGGAGGAGACTGTTTACATCAGATATAAATACACAGGCCACCTCACGTCACTTGGGCTTCTCAGAAATCTGGGAAGGGAGGCCATGTAGAGGACGGTGCGGAGGCTTCACACCCCAGCCCTCGAGGGAACAAGTCTGGCCCCTGGAGGCACCCGGGGCCTGTGTCCCCATGGAGGACACTGCAGTGGGAGGGAGCCAGCCGTCAGGAGGAGGGAGCAAGTGTCTGAGGAAGTGGTGGGGGCTCAGACAAAGTCGTGTGCGGTGAACCTCTCGCCCCTAGCCCCCTGCCCGCCAGATGCAAGGCCAAGGAGGGGAGGGGGAGAAGTGGAGAGTGGGGGAAACTGAGGCCAGTAAGCGAGGGTTCTGCACGATGCTATCAGACTACTCTTAGGGCAGTGGAAGGCTCACCTGGGGCCCTGGACTCCTGTGTCCCACGGTCTTCCAGTCCCCGAGGAGCCCAGGCCGGACGGCGGGATTTCACATGTGGGACAAGGGGAGGGGGCTTGGCCACCTCCAATCTGGGTCCCAGTTTTCCCCTGGGCTCTTACCTCCACATGTGGTGGGGATTAGTGAGACAGTGGGTGTGAAGCAGGGTGGGACAGACCTGGGACCCAGCAGGGGCCCAATCAGTGTTTGCTGAGAGCCCCCCTCCTCCTAGAAGCAGGGATTGTCCCAGAAGAATTGCAACCCCTCCACCCCCAAGCACAAAAGTCACCTAGTGTCAGCCATTCACTCTCTAGTATGAATTAAAGTGAGAACCTGGCATTGATCAGGACCCTGACCCTGGAGGAAAGGCCACAGGTGGTGCTGGGCTGGGGCAAGCACCAGGCACGGACCTTCCCTTCTCTGTTATGTGACTGCCCAGAGGCCAGCTTGCAGGCCTGGGACAGTCAAAGCTGTCGGAGCCTCCCTGCCTGAACCCACCATTAGTGCTGTTCCCCAGAGCCAGCATCACTGTCACTATGGGCTTCACGGGACAGACAGCCCACTCTCGTGTCCTCCTTTCCCGAGAGCCAGGCCCCTCCTGTGCCCCGTGCAGCCCTGGGTCCCTGGGGAGTCACGGGCCTGCTCTGAGCTGGGAGGTAGGGGGAGGCTCCACACTGTGCCTGGCACCCAGGAAGGGCCAAGGATGTTGGTGCTAATGCTGACAACCACGCCCCTTTGCTTCGCGAGCATCTGTGCCCAGCACCCCTACCACCCCACTGAGCAAGTCCTGGGTCCCCCCAGGCTCCAGCACCCCTACCCTAGCCTTCCCACAAGGTCCTGGGGTCACAGGCCCTGACACCGCGGGGCTCCAGCTGATCATACTGGCCGCGCAGTCTGGCCTGAGTACTCACTCTATAACCTTGGAAAGGTCCTTTCCCTCCCATCTGATATATGGGGATATAAATGGTCCTCCTGCCTCCCATCCAGGCCTTGCACCAGGGCCCTGATCTTGGGGGACAGGGGACTCTGCCTGGAGCCACCAATCCTGTAGGACTTTGCAGACAAGGGACAAATCTGGGGCCAAATTCCATCTCACCTGTTTCAGTGGTGGCCATGTGCGAGGGTGGAGCCTGGTGGCTAGAGGTGCCTGGGAAGCCCAGAGCTCCTCTCTCAAAACAGGCATCCTCCCCTGAAACAGCAGTCTAGAGAGGGCTCTTGGGAGCTTGAACATTCAACAGAAAGCACTTGGGGGCGATCCTGGAGTCCAGCTCAGAGGAGGTGACCAGTGGACCAAGTCAGAGAAATGCTCCCTTCTCAGGAAAGGTAGGGGCTTCGCAGGTGGCATTAGTGGCAAAGAACCCTCCTGGCAATGCAGGAGACTTAAGAGACAGTGGTTCGATCCCTGGGCCAGGAAGATCCCCCGGAGGAGGGCACGGCCACGCAGGTATTCTTGCCTGGAGAATCCCTAGGACAGAAGAGCCTAGGGGGCTACAGTCCATGGAGTTGCAAACAGTCGGAGACGACTGAGGTGACTTAGCACGCTTGCATGCAGGAAAGGCAGGGAGGCATGATGAGGCAGACAAGCGGGAGAACAAGGGCTCTGTGCGTGGCCAGACGTGACCTTAGGCCAGCAGGCCTGCGTTCAAGTCTGTCTTTGTCCTTGGTTTTGCATCCACAGGATGGAGCTGGGATTCTACTGCCCTCCTGGGCCAGCAGGCAGGGTCTTCCAAGATGGTCCCTGGAGCGGGGGGCAGCGGAGGGGGGGTGCTTTGGGAAGGTGTGAGCTGTGTCCATGGGGCAGGCAAGGGGGCGTTGGAGGAGGTGGGGCTGGCTTTTGATTCTGACTTGCCCATCGCCCAGCCAGGGCACCTGCATGTGCCACTCAGCTTCTCCCCTGGAGCGGGGTAGAAAATAGTGTCTCCTTTGTAGGGTGCAAGTGTCAGCCCAGATAGCACGGTCCTCACAGCGGAGCGCCCCACGGGGTCAGCCTGTCTTTCTGAGTGACTCACAGGTGCCTCGTGTGGGCCCTGCAGATGTGGACCCCTCTCGTCTGCTCACGTAACACTGTCCCCTTCCCTTCTGTTCTAGCTCTTCTGTCTCTGTGGGGCAGGGAGGTGACGGGGGAGCGGTGGGGAGGGGAGCTCTTCAGGTCACCTTTAAACCCTCTTTGAAATCCCTAATACCTTAAAAGTATCTGTCCCTGTTTTGCAGGAACCCTTTCTGGGGGTAAAATGATCCAAGTGGGAAGCCAGCTCCTGGCTACCCTTCTGGGTCTTCAGTGGACACAACACATACCCTAGGGATGGCAAATAACAAGCATTCAGTCCGCCACATCCTCCCTAGAGCCCATGGCAGACATTGCTAGTCAATCACAGCACAGTGGCCTTTGACCCTATGTCCAGGCAGGGCACTGGGCAGCCATTGCCAATCGATCAAGGTGAACCCAATCTGCCGCTCTAGTAGAGCAGATACCTGTGCTGTCCCTGACCTGCCCTGCCCAGCCCGGTCCCAACATTTGGCCCCCTTGCAGCGTCCTGCCGACTAAGCGTCAGGCCCGTTAGGCAGGGCCTGCGTGACGGCTCGAGCTCTGGCCCCGAGGATGTGATGGTGGGCTGAGCCCTTGGAGCTCTTGTGCACGCTGACCATGTCGCAGCCGTTGGGCTCACACTCTGCTCCACTCCGGCCACACAGGCTGTGGACGGTGGTCTGGAAGCTGCTGGTGACGAAGCAGTAGACGATGGGGTCCATGCAGCTGTTGAGGCTGCTGAGGGTCACAGCCACGTGATAGGCCACAAGGCTGGCGCGGCGCGGCACGCCGGGCCACAGAGCCACGGCCACCTGGCGAGCGTGGAAGGGTGTGAAGCACACCAGGAAGATGACCAGCACGGTGAGCAGCAGCTGCATGGCCCGCACGCGGCGCTGGCGGCCCTGGCGCAGCAGGCCGGGCCGTGACAGCGCGCACACGATGCGCCCGGTGAACACGCTGATCACCAGCAGCGGCAGCAGGAACTCCAGGACGGTCAGCGCGAAGATGCGGCAGCAGGGGCCGCCGGCGGTCGTCACGCCCAGCACGGACAGGGTCACGGCGCCAGCGGCCAGCCACACGAAGGCACACACGGCTCTGGCGCAGGCCGGCTGGCGCCAGCGGCGGGAGCCACCGGGCCGCACGATGGCCAGGTAGCGATCCACGCAGATGCAGCTGAGGAAGAGGATGGAGCAGTGCATGTTGAGGAAGTAGCCGAAGACGTGCGGCAGAGCGCAGCGCAGGCAGCCGCGGGCGCCGTAGAAGACGGCGAAGCGCGTGGGCAGGGACAGGCCCACCAGCAGGTCGGTCACCACCAGGTTGATGGTATAGACGACTGACGGCGTCTTGGCCCGGGTGCGGCAGCCGAAGACATAGAGTGCCAGCCCGTTGAGCACCATCCCTGCCAGGAAGATGACGCCGTGCACTGCCATCAGTGCCAGCCACAGGCCCGGGAAGGTGGCGTGCAGCTGCTCGTCCAGCTGGGCAAACCGGTGGAACAGGGGCATCTCCGGCAGGCTGATGTTGGTCCACGCCGCCGCCGCTGCCGCCGTGGCGTTGGGGGCCGCCCCGGCCGAGGGTGCCGCGGGAGACACGGAGGGCATGATGGTGGCCGGCACTCCCCCAGCCTGGAAGGAAGGAGACCTGGTTACCCTGGGGTTATTGGAGCCCTGCTCGGAGGCTGGACCCCACCTGGCTCGGCTGCCCACCCAGCACCTCGACATTTCTGTTGTTGTACCTCTGCCTGGCCTGGCCCTGGCACTTGCCAGCGTGGAGCTTTAGCTCCATGCTAATGCTCTGAGCCTGCTCCTCACTGTCATGGGAGATGAAAAGCCTTGCAAGACTGTCACCAGGACTGAGACAAGACAAAGGCGGCCAATGTGGCAACAGGTAAGATGAAGACCAAGTGTGTGCTGTGTGAACCTTGTCTCCAGACCAGTTCTTCCCTCACTTGCTGTGCAACTTTAGCTAAGTCACTTAACCCCTCTGTGCCTCACGATGAGTCCCCAGTCTATATCACTGGGACTGCAGAGCTGCTGGGAGGATTAACTGAGCACAGCAGCGCTCAGTGCGTCACGGAGTGAGTGAGTGAAAGTCGCTCAGTCGTGGCCGACTCTCTGGGATCCCACGGGCTGTAGCCTGCCAGGCTCCTCCGTCCATGGGATACTCCAGGCAAAAATACTAGAGTGGGTTGCCGTTCCCTTCTCCAGTGGATCTTCCCAGCCCGGGATCGAACCCAGGTGTCCTGCATTGCAGGCGGATTCTTTACCGTCTGCGCCACCAGGGAAGCAGAGCATCANAGCCTGCCAGGCTCCTCCGTCCATGGGATACTCCAGGCAAAAATACTAGAGTGGGTTGCCGTTCCCTTCTCCAGTGGATCTTCCCAGCCCGGGATCGAACCCAGGTGTCCTGCATTGCAGGCGGATTCTTTACCGTCTGCGCCACCAGGGAAGCAGAGCATCACACTGCTGCTGCTGCTGCTAAGTCACTTCAGTCGTGTCCGACTCTGTGCGACCCCAGAGACGGCAGCCCACCAGGCTCCCCCGTCCCTGGGATTCTCCAGGCAAGAACATTGGCGTGGGCTGCCATTTCCTTCTCCCATGCATGAAAGTGAAAAGTGAAAGTGAAGTTGCTCAGTCGTGTCTGACTCTTAGCGACCCCATAGAGTGGGGTGCCATTGCCTTCTCCAGAGTATCACACTAGTGGGTACCAAACAAAGCAAAGTTCTGCTCGTCGAGAGCTGTGCCCACGGCCAGCCCAGCCCCAAGTCCCCACGCCTGTGCATCCTGGCCCCTGTCCTCCAGGCCACTCAACCGTTCTCACCTCCTCCATGGCTGGCACCAGGTCAGTGCCCTGGGTGAGGGTCCTCATATGGGTCTTTTGCCCAAGGGCCTGGGATTCTGAGAGTCAGCTCCTGGCCGCCCCAGTTTCTTCCCAGTCCGGAGAGACGGCCACCTTTGCTGTCTCAGAGACTCACATGGGGCGGCTCGCTGCAACTGGAGCCTGGAGCCAGGTCCCAGCAGCAGCAGCAGCAGGGCGTGAGTTAAATAAACGCCGCAATCCCAGCCTGCTGGCCTAGACTCGGGCTTGGGGGTGGGTGGGTGGGGGGCTGCAGCCGCCCACTCTGTTTATGTTCCTGCTGACCTGTTTAACTTGCTGAGATTTATTCCTTTGTTTATAAATGAAGGGTTAACAGGCTCTCACCCCAACCCTGGACTTGGCTGATCGTCCAAATAAGGACATTTCTGGCTTTTTTAGGAGAAAGGAGAAGGCTTTGGGGAGAAACAGGGAGGAGAGGGGGACACAGGGGAGGTCCTCGGTAGAGTGTGCCTCCTCAGCTGTAGGGGGAGGGAAGACGCCCCTAGTCAGGGTGACCACGGGAAGTGAGGCGTCTGCGTGAACAGCCCACCTGCTGCCCACTCCCCTGGCCGGCTACTGCCCCTTCTCGGGCAGTAGGCTCCTTATGGCAGCTTCTGTCCAGTGGAAGTCCAGCCTGCTGGGGGACTGGGGACCGAAAGCCCAGCTTGGAGCAGGTGGGCAGGGCAGGGAAGCACTTGCTAGCCAAGGCTCAGGTCCCAGCCCAGCCTGGAGGGAGGCCCTGGCAGGGCAGGGCACCTTTATCCTCCACTCAGAAAAGGTGGCACCAGCTGAACTGCCGCCTCTGGGACCCTGGCCCTGGGCATCTGCTGACCCTCGGAGGCGGCTGGGAAGAGTCCGATGCTGCCCAGGACTGTGGCTGGCCCCTCGGGTCCCCTCTGGCACGAGTGGGCCCAGGCCTCCACTGATGGGGTGCTCTGGGATGACTGTCCTCTGCCTGGGGTCCCCAGCCCCCGACACACAGGGCCCTTGGATGTGNCCTTTGCTGTCTCAGAGACTCACATGGGGCGGCTCGCTGCAACTGGAGCCTGGAGCCAGGTCCCAGCAGCAGCAGCAGCAGGGCGTGAGTTAAATAAACGCCGCAATCCCAGCCTGCTGGCCTAGACTCGGGCTTGGGGGTGGGTGGGTGGGGGGCTGCAGCCGCCCACTCTGTTTATGTTCCTGCTGACCTGTTTAACTTGCTGAGATTTATTCCTTTGTTTATAAATGAAGGGTTAACAGGCTCTCACCCCAACCCTGGACTTGGCTGATCGTCCAAATAAGGACATTTCTGGCTTTTTTAGGAGAAAGGAGAAGGCTTTGGGGAGAAACAGGGAGGAGAGGGGGACACAGGGGAGGTCCTCGGTAGAGTGTGCCTCCTCAGCTGTAGGGGGAGGGAAGACGCCCCTAGTCAGGGTGACCACGGGAAGTGAGGCGTCTGCGTGAACAGCCCACCTGCTGCCCACTCCCCTGGCCGGCTACTGCCCCTTCTCGGGCAGTAGGCTCCTTATGGCAGCTTCTGTCCAGTGGAAGTCCAGCCTGCTGGGGGACTGGGGACCGAAAGCCCAGCTTGGAGCAGGTGGGCAGGGCAGGGAAGCACTTGCTAGCCAAGGCTCAGGTCCCAGCCCAGCCTGGAGGGAGGCCCTGGCAGGGCAGGGCACCTTTATCCTCCACTCAGAAAAGGTGGCACCAGCTGAACTGCCGCCTCTGGGACCCTGGCCCTGGGCATCTGCTGACCCTCGGAGGCGGCTGGGAAGAGTCCGATGCTGCCCAGGACTGTGGCTGGCCCCTCGGGTCCCCTCTGGCACGAGTGGGCCCAGGCCTCCACTGATGGGGTGCTCTGGGATGACTGTCCTCTGCCTGGGGTCCCCAGCCCCCGACACACAGGGCCCTTGGATGTGTTGGCCCATTGGCAGGCAGCTCAGGGAGTTGGGGAGTGAGAAGGACGTTTGGGGCAGGGAGAGACTGTAGGCATGAGTGGGCAGCGAGGGGAGGTCACGAGGCTGGGCCGTGGGGCTGTGGGCCTCATCCTCAGGACATTGGGGCTCCAGGACCCCAGGAAGAAGAGCAGTGCCTCCAACATGTCCCTCCTCTCCTGTGAAAAACCCGAAGCCCTGCCAAGACCCAGGGAGTGCGGAGCTGGCCTGACACGTGGCAGGCCGGTTTTTGAATTCCCTTCCATGTGCTTTCAGTTTGCCGATGTGTCTGCACGGGGTCTGCGTCCGTGTCATGGTCCGAGACAGATAAACATCACAGGATGTTTCCTCTGGGAGACAGTAGCAGGATGACGCCGGCCCCGGGGAGCCCGCCCTCCCGGGACAGTCCCCAGGGACAGGCTCGCATGCGGGCCAGCAGCTCGCTGAAGGCTGCGGGCCGGGGCAGCGGGCCCGGGGCTGCAGGCCCGGGACTGCAGAGGCAGGCAGGTGGGGATGGAGGGCGTCCATCAAGCACACGCTGATATGTAGGTGCGAGAGTCTGAGCAGCATTTGGGCCCCACCCCAGGTGCAGACCCTGCTCACACACAGAGCTCTGTCCTGCAACACCAGGAACCTGCGCATCTGTCCCGTGGAGCCCGGGTGGTGGCTGCAGCCTGGGCTGTTGGCCGTGGCTTCCTACACCCTTACTCCTCCCCTTTGCCCGCTGCTGAGTCTGCCTGTCTCTGTGTGATCAGACCTGCACTGTGCCAACCCACTCACTCACCTTAGCACGTACCTCTCACGGTGAGAACACGCAGTGACCACTCTCTGGGGCATCTACTGAGCATCGCTTTTGCTTTGCAAGATGAGGAACTCGAATGGTGAGACCCTTGACGCTGTGGCGGTGGCCCGGCTGTGGCCCCATGAACCCATGGCCTGAGGCCCTCCCTGGTCTGGGGCTGGGAAGAGGTGGGGTTGGGACTGTCTGGGCTTAGCAGCCCCCGCCCCACACGGTCTCAGGGAGGACACTCCATCTCTGCGCCCCTGGTCTCCACTGCCTCAGCTCCCCGTCCTCCTTGAGGTGCCACGGGACGGGCCCCCCCACCCCCTGAATCCGCTTTGGTCATTTGAGAGTCTTTCCCGCGGACCCCCGAGCCCTGAGCTCAGCGCCCCCCACACCCCCCAGAGGCTCAGCATTGGCCTCGCCCCACCCCACCCCACGCGCCTGCCAGCCCTCTAGGCTCGGGCCGTCTCACTCTCTCTCCACCATGGGCCCTCGCTCCTCTGTCCACACCTGGCATGCGATGTCACAGCTAGTGCTAGACAGCTGAGGGTCGGCGGGTGGGTGGGCACTGCAGGGAATATATGAACAGTAGCCGTGCTCAGCAGGAGGGCAGGAGGAGAAGGGGGCGACAGAGGATGAGACGGCTGGATGGCATCACTGACTCAATGGACGCGAGTTTGAGTGAACTCCAGGAGATAGCGAATGACAGGGAAGCCTGGTGTGTTACAGTTCACAAGTTTGCAAAGAATCAGGCGTGACTGAGCAACTGAACAAGAAGAGTAACCAGTGAAAGAGGTGCGGGCTGGGGGCCAGTCCCCACTCACCCGGTTGTCCCGGTGTTAATTAACCTCTCTGAGCCCCCGCCTCCCTGCCCGCAGTGATGTAGCCGCAGCACCTTCTGTCTGCAGCTGCCAAGTGGGTGCGTGGCACCTGTTCCCGGGCAGAGTAGGCGCCAGTGGTGGTACCTCCTCACCCACTGGCTCCTGGCCACCACTCCTTCGGCAGAGGAAACCGAGGTGAACATTGTGAAGAGCCTGGGCGTGCAGATACAGCTCAGTGGGAGGCAGGCTTCTGGCCGGAGGCGACCTTGCGGGCCTCCGTCCCGGGCCCCCATGCCCCTCATGGCCCCGCAGGGCCTTGGGTGAGGGTTCAGGCCCTGCAGGGGTTCTCTCTGAGCCTCGGTCTCTTCTCTTGTGACATGGGGACTGAAACGGCTGCATTACGCTGCCTCTCGGGGCTGTTGTGGGCCTTCGCTGAGACTGAGCCCCTGGTGCAGGTGTGGAGGGGCAGGGTAGGGAGCAGGTGGGGTGCTCTGCTCCCCCTCCCACTCTGGGGTGCCGGTCTGGAGCCCTGAGACCCTCTGGGGAGGCATGGGGGGTGAAGGTTGTCTTGTCCTCCCTGATACGCTCCTACCCTCAGGCATCTGGCCACAGCTAGCCTATAGAGATGTGGCTGCGGGGGCAGGGGTCCTCCCTGGGAAAAGCCTGAGGTTCTGAGCAAAGCTAGGGGAACCCCATCCCCCATCTCTTTGCACCTCAATCGAAAGAGGACGTCTCAGGCACCCCTCAACCTCTGTGCCTTTCTCACGCCGCCCCGTCTCCCGCCCCTGCAGTTTTCCTGACACTTCCAGGGCCTCCTCAGGGCCCCAGCTCCTCAGGAAACCTTCTCTCTCCACCTGGGCCGGCTCTCCTGGGTTTTCTTCCCTGGCTCCCTCCAGCCTAGGACTGCCCCACTGTCCTGACTGCAAGCAATTCAGGTGGGCCGGTTCCTCCAGCACCCAGGACAGCTGGGCACAGAGCAGCAACCATCTTTCTCTGGCTGAGTGAACCCCTGCGGGAGTCCGCAGGGCCAGCAGGGCAAGGCCCCTTTCTTACCCAGGTGTTCAGGGTCCTCCTTGCTTGGCCGAGCCCCTTTGCAGTCCACTCAGTGTCCCAGCGCCTGAACTGGCTTCTGCCCTCAGCTCCACCTTCACTACCGTCAATCTTCCCAGCTGAGCAGGGTTAACAGCTCTTCCAGGAAGCCCACCCAGCCCTCCCCAACCGTCGGGCCTGTGGATCCCCATCATTTTCCTTCCCCTCGGCCCTTAGCACACATCAGTGGTGTTTGGTTCAAGTCTCTGAGCCTCAGTCCTGGTGACTGTGATTCTGGGACTGGTGTTTTAAATGGACAGGTGAGCATCCAACAAATGGCGTCGTCAGGACAGCAGGGGTGCTGGGTGGATACACAGCTGCAGGTGCCCCTGCATGGAAGATGCATAACAACGATAGCAGCCTCCCGCCTGAATGGTGGTCCACCTGGGCCTGCCTGCCCATTTTGGGCAGAGGCCCGGGTCACCCCAGGTGCTCAGTGCACAGCTCCTCAGAGCCTCTGTGAAGCTCCCAGGGAATAAGCATCTTCTCCTAAGTTAACTGGCCCTGTCCCCTCCTGGGGCTCCCTTTCTATCCAGCCTGACAGTCACCCCAAGTGCCCATGCCCAGGGCACTGACAGAGGGTTGTGCCCATTGCTGCCTCTCACAGCTTTTATGTCTTTGCTGTGTGTCCAGAAACACAGGCCAAGACCCAGAGGCTCAGGGTGCCAGTAACTGCCCAGAAACCATGAGGGGGGCCCAAGCTACTCTGACCTCTCACCAGTGTCCCAGGTGGGGGTCCATCCTGACCCCGTCTCGGTTTCTCTTGAATCCATGCTGCTGGCCCTGTGTGTCCTCTAGCTGCCCAGCTGCCTAGCGGATGCCAAGCCCAGAGCTTGGCTGCCTCCCATCCTGCTGCACACGGGGCCAGGGCAGCCAGGGGTCCTGGCCTCGGCCCCGGGCAATAGGTAGCTGCCTGGGCATGCGGCCCAAGATCCCCTGTCCTTCCTGCAACTCCCACACCTGGAGCCAAGAGGGGCGGTGAGGAGGACAGGCCCAGCCTTCCCCACCAAGGTGCCCAGAACGTCAGCTATGGGCCAGTCGCCGTCAGACACTCTGCACCCACATGGCAGTCCTGGGTTTTATAGACAAGGACGTGGGGGCCCAGAGAGGTGAGTGTCATGCCCTAGGACATACAGCGTGAAACTGATGGAGCGGGAAACCAAAGCCAGGTCCACTGGCTCCCGGCCCAGCAGGAGTGGGATGAGAGTGGGGTGGGCGTCTCTGGACCTGGGATCCGTGTGCAATCGGATTCTGGGTACACAGAGAGCTGGACATGCCTGTGTCCCCGACGGGGTGACCCTCACAACCTCCCAAGGCCAGAATAGCCCTTACTGGAGGAACCACCTGCCTGTTTATTTTGCCGATTATTCTTGGTTTCATGGCATCTGCTTGAGAACATGGCCTGCTGTTTTTGGCTAGTCTGAGCATCTGCTTCTTCCATCCAGGGATGGCTGGGCCCTTGCCGAGGCCCCAAGGGGGCCAGACTAGTTCTGGGTTGTCTAGAAGGTCCCAGGGGGCACCAGCTGGAATCAAGATCCCCATCCTGGTCAGGGCTCCCTCCGCCCAGCTCAGGGACAGGGTCACCTGGGGTGGCTGGGCTGGGCACCCGGCTCCAGCACGCCTGACTCAACCTCATGCCCCACCGTCTGAGAGCCCTTGGCTGAGGTCTTGGCCCTAATGGAAATGCAAGTTTCTCTGGGCCAGGCAGCCCCAGGCATTGCCACCCGTGGGGTTCCTGCTGCGTGTCAGACAGTGCTCCCTGCCACCCTGGTTCACCTCTCTCTTCATCCTGATGCTGAAAGAGGTGTAGCACCTGCCTGTCTCCCCCAGGCCAGCCTCCCTGGTGGTGGGACAGGATCCGTGGCTGCACCCCCCTGGCCTCTGCCTAATCCCTCGACCTGGCATACCACCTCTGCCTGCATCACCTGCTGAAGGCTCCTGGCACCCACAAACCCCTCCTGTGCTCCCGACACCCCTCTACTGGGGCAGAGCCATAACCCCATAGTTCATGGGTTGTCTCTGAGGTGACCCTTTCTAGGGTCTCACAACTCCTGCCAAGATGCCCCCATGTTGGTGTGGCTGGCCTCATTTTGCCTGTTAGGAAACTGAGGTACAGAGAGGTTAGGTGGCCCATCTGGGGTCACCCAGCTGGGCGTGGAGGAGCTGGGCTTTGAACTCTGCCCTGTGCCTGCTGCATGCCACTGGAGGTTACCTAGGGCCCACTGTGCTGGCGGCTCAGAGGTTCAGGGCTCTGGCAGCTTGCCCCAGGCCACAAGCTCAGTGGCAAGGTCAGGGGAACTGTGAGAAACACACGTTTCAGAGGCATCAGACCTGGCCTTGAATCTGGTGCTGGGGGCCCGGAGGACCTTAGGCAGATCTGGTTCCAGCTTGTGGAGCTCACAGCCAGGGGCGGGGTCGGGGGAGGAGGCTGGGGGGACCACTTTGGCTGGTCAGGAACAGGAAGGGCCTCAGGAGGACCTGGGGAGACAGCGCTCTGGGCGGTGGGATGGGGACAGCAGGCACAAAGGCCCTGAGGCGGGAGCAGGCTCCTGTGCTCAGAGCTCCACGGAGGGGGTGCTGAGAGCCAGCAGGCAGAGCAGGCTTGGCATCCCCCAGTGTGCTTCAGGCCCCAGTGCCACCTCCTC
>SJYA01001976.1:0-27616 GCA_006410615.1 Neotragus moschatus
CTAATAAACTATATGCTCTTTGAGAGCATAAACACTTTTTTCTTAGGTCATCATCTACCTAAATGACTGATACATACTAACTTCTCAGTAAATGTCTGGTTTATGAATAAATGAATAAAATGTAAAAATAGTTTCACTCCTTTAAGATTCAAATGACTATGACTAATCTCCCAATTCATATCCAGTATTCTTTGCAACATATTTAGTCAAGTTTCCATGGAAGGTAGTGTTATTTCATTGCCTTCTTGGTGGCTCAGATGGTAAAAGAGTCTGCTTACAATGTGGGAGACCAGAGTTGGATCCCTGGTTGGGAAGATCCCCTGGAGAAAGAAATGGCAACCCACTCCAGTACTTTTGCCTTGAAAATCCCATGAATGGAGGAGCCTGGTAGCCTACACTCCATGGGGAGGCAAAGAGTTGGACATGACTGAACGACTTCACTTTCACTTTCACTTTTCAATAAGGTAAAACATGAAGAATGTCATATAAAATGAGTAAATAAAATGACATGACTTGCCTAAAAAATAAGGCATTTTATGATCATTTCATAAATTGCACTGATATATTATAACATTGTGAAGCTCAATGCCATATATTGATTTCAAAGGAGGAGATACAGTATTTAGGCTGCCCTCACGTTGGGGTAAAACAATTAAAAAGAAAAACAGGGACATTCTTGGTGGTCCAGTGGTTAAGAATCCACCTTCAAATGCAGGAAACTCAGGTTTGATCTCTCCTATATGCCATGGAGCAACTAAGCCTGAGCACCCCAAAGTGTAACCCACATATGCAACTAAAGAGTTTGTGTTCCATAGTTAAAGATTCCAAGTTACACAGTGAGGATCCTGAATGCTGCAACTTAGACCCGTAGCCAAAAATAAATAAATGCTTTAAAAAAAAAAAAAAAACATTTTTCTCCAGTCCAGGTTTGATGTATGAGGCAGGGTGCTCAAGGGGATGATGCACTGGTATGACCCTGAAGGATGGGATGGAGAGGGAGGTGAGAGGGAGGGTCAGGATGAGGAACGCATGTATACCCATGGCTGAGTCATGTGAATGTATGGCAAAAACCACCAAAATAATAAAATAATCAATTTAAAAAATTTTTTAATGAAAAACTGATTTCCCCATTTTCTTTCGCCACTTTCAATTTTCTACTCATCCTCTCCCAGCATACCCCATCATGGAGTGAAAATAATCACTTAAATGTGAACACACTAATTTATTAAAGCCATCTTCTGAGCATCTAATAACACATCCCTTCCTACAAAATTTGGAAACAGAGAAGAGTGACGAGATAAGTCTGCATTTCTCACCATGAGAGCCATAGTACTCTCACTTACATACATGGCAGTTCTATTTCTGGCCTTAAGTCTCACTGGTGTTGACTTCTAGAGGCCTTCTGCTGTTCCCAGTAAGGCTGCTGTCAAGAATAATGGTCTCTTCTAGAAATGGTTCTCTCATCATCAGTACCCTCAGGGAATCTCTGTTATATCTTGGTTTTTTTCAGCTTTCCTGAATACCTGGTGTACAAGAAAGTCCAGGGCCATACACAAAGAGCCACATTTGGAGAACACCCATAGGAGATTCCCTGAGGAAAGTTCAAAATTACCCAGCTGGACAGCTTTTTGGAGAAGCTGCTTTGTATCAGAAAAAAACTCTAAGACACTACAATGTCATCTCCTATACCTCTGCCACTTTCTTCCCTGCTATGGGACAGGAAATATTTACCTAGCTCTTCCTGGCTTAAAGTAAGTATAGATATTTGATCACTGAAATGTTTGAAGAAATTTAATCTGTTTTTCAACTGTATGACCTTGGACTTCACTTCCCAAGTAAAAGAGAATAATATTTTACCAGATAAAATAAAATGTATAATATTACATTAGTTTCAAGTATATAGTGTATCAGTTTGATATTTGCACATGTTAAGAAATGATCATCACAATAAATATAGTTAAAATCCATCACTTTACTGATATTTTTCTTGTGATGAGAGCAACTCTTAGGAACTTTCAAATACATAATAGTGTTATTAACTGTAGTCACTATGCTGTACACTATATCCACAGTACTTATTGATTTTATAACTGGAAGTTTGTACATTTTGACCACCTTCACCCATTTTATTTACTCCCCACACCCCGCCTCTGTTAACCGCCAATATATTCTCTGTGAGTTCAGTTTTGTTTTTTATTTTGGTTTTGTTTATCTGCTTCAGATTTCATTTGTAAGTGAGGTCATATGCTGTTTGTCTTTCTCTGACTAAATTAACTTAGAATAATACCCTTAAAGTCTGTCCTTGTTGTCACAAAAGGCAAGATTTCCTTCTCTTTTATGTGTGAGTGTGTGTGTGTGTTTGTATACTACAATTTTGTTATTCATTCTTGGCTATTGTGAATAATGCTACAATGTATACTGGGGTGCATATATCTTTCTGAATTAGTGTTTTTGTTTCTTTCACATAAATACCAGAAGTGAAGTTGCCAGATTATAAGACATTTTTATTTAATTTCTTTTTTAAGAACTTCTATACTGTTTTCCTTGGGCTTCCCTGGTGGCTCAGAAGTTAAAGCATCTGCCTGGAATGCAGAAGACCCAGGTTTGATCCCTGGGTTGGGAAGATCCCCTGGAGAAGGAAATGGCAACCCACTCCAGTACTCTTGCCTGGAGAATGCCATGGAGGGAGGAGCCTGGTAGGCTACAGTCCATGGAGTCGCAAAGAGTCAGACACGACTGAGGGACTTCACTTTCACTTTTCACTTTTCATACTGTTTACCTTAGTGGCTGCACCAGTTTACATTCTCTCAAATAGTGCACAATGGTTTCCTTTTCTCCATATTCTCATCAATACTTGTTATTTCTGTCTTTTTGATAATAGCCAACTTAGCAGATGTGAGGTGTATCTCAATGTGATTTTGATTTGGGCTCCAAAATCACTGCAGATGGTGACTGCAGCCATGAAATTAAAAGACGCTTACTCCTTGGAAGAAAAGTTATGACCAACCTAGATAGCATATTCCAAAGCAGAGACATTACTTTGCCAACTAAGGTCCGACTAGTCAAGGCTATGGTTTTTCCAGTCATGTATGGATGTGAGACTTGGACTGTGAAGAAGGCTGAGCACTGAAGAATTGATGCTTTTGAACTGTGGTGATGGAGAAGACTCTTGAGAGTCCCTTGGACTGCAAGGAGATCCAACCAGTCCATTCCGAAGGAGATCAACCTTGGGATTTCTTCGAAAGGAATGATGCTAAAGCTGAAACTCCAGTACTTTGGCCACCTCATGTGAAGTGTTGATTCATTGAAAAAGACTCTGATGCTGGGAGGGATTGGGGGCAGGAGGAGAAGGAGACAACAGAGCATGATATGGCTGGATGGCATCACTGACTCGATGGACATGAGTCAGTGAACTCCGAGAGTTGGTGATGGACAGGGAGGCCTGGTGTGCTGTGATTCATGGGGTCACAAAGAGTCAGACACGACTGAGCGACTGAACTGAACTGAAATGAATAATTAGTGATATTCAGCACTTTCTTGTGTACCATTGGCCATATATCTGTAGATCTCCTTTAGAAAAATGTTTGTTCAGATTCTCTGTCCATTTTTTAATCAGATTGCTTTTTGGTGTTTTAGATTTTTTCTTTTGATATTTGTTTTTGTTTTGATATCAAGTTTTATGTGTTCTTTATGTATCTTGGATGTGTGTGTTTGTGAGTGCTCAGTTGCGTCTAACTCTTTTTGACCCTGTGGATTGTAGTCCTCCAAGCTCCTCTCCCCATGGCATTTTCCAAGCAAGAATATTGGAGCAGGCCATTTCTACTCCAGAGGATCTTCTCAACTCAAGGATCCATCCCGTATCTCTTGCATCAACCTGCCCTGGCAAGTGGATTCTTTATTATTGTGCCACTCACTAAGTTGTATTAGTTCTTCATGTATTTTGCATATTAATCTCTTATTTGTGATAAATTATTTGAACATATATGAGTGGATTTATTTCTAAGCCCTCTTTTCTTTTCCATCAATCTGTATGTCTGCTTTTATGCTAATACCATGCTGTTTTGTTTACTATAGCTTTGTAATAGAGTTTAAAATCAGGAAATGTGATACCTCTAGCTTTGTTTTTCTCAAGATAGCTTTGACTTTGGGGGTCTTTTGTGCTTTGAGTAGTATGGTTATTTCCATAATAATAATTCATCAATTTCTTTCATCAGTATCATATTTTTCATTGTGCAGGTTTTTCATTTCATTTCCTTGGATACATATAATTCTAGGTATTTTATTTCTGAGGGTGCAGTTGTGAGATTGTTTTTATTAATTTCTTTCTGATAGTCTTGTTATTGTATAGAAACACAAGAGTTTTTTATATTGACTTTGTATTCTACAACTTTACTTAATTTGTGTATTAGTTCTAACAGATTTTTGGTGGAATATTTAAGATTTTCAATAGAAATATTATAACATTTGCAAATAGTGACAGTTTTACTTCTTTCTTTCCTCTTTGGATGACTATTTTTTCTTTGCCTAAGCTGCTTGACCTGTGGCTCATACCCATCCCTAGCATCCTCACCCTTAGATCCAAGGCCTAACCAAGTGTTGCAGAGTCAATGTCAGTTCTCACCCTGCAAGAAACTCATTACCAACAGCCCCTGCCAATAACACCCACCTCCAACCCAAAAAGGTGCAGGAGCTAATGGACTATACAGGCTTCTCAACAGTTCCAATGGAGATTTAAGAAGCTGAGTTTAAGAAGCTGAACTTAAGAAATAGGGATAGTTTAATCATTCCTAAAGAGAACTTCAACCAAGTCCCAGAACTGGAGCTTGTCCAAATAGCCATCTGACTTCTTTGATCACATGAAAGTGTGCAAAGGGGTCAGTGACCTGGCCCAAGAGGTCAATGTTGAGGACTTCCTGATCATTATGTCTTAATTCCAACCCATGGACACCTGAGTAGTGGAGGAGCAGGCGCAGGTGCACACACACACACACACACAAAAAAAAAAAAAAAAAAAAACAAAACAACCTAAAATTTCTTTTCCATGTGTATGACTCAGGGAGCAACACTGGAAGACTATCAAAATGTGATTGAGGAGCTTCTCTCCAGAAACCATCACAGAGAAATATTCTACTCACTCCAATGCAGAGGAGGCCATGATGGATCGGCCAGAATCTGCAGATGAGCCAGAATCTGTATGTGGCAGACAGAGCCTGATAAGGTGTTGGAAGGAATCACAGTTAACAACTCCCTGAAGCTTTGGCTGGTGATAGACTGCAAGACCAACATGCATGTCTGCTTCCTTGGCATGGAAACCATCACCCTTTGCAATGGGGCAGCATCCCTGGGTGACTTGAAGTAGCCAACATCCCTTTACTACAGTCATTGTAAGATCTGTTGTTGATATGTTCTTATTATATTCCATATTGACTATGGGAGGTGACTAGAAGGAGAGAGATAACATGTCTTGTAATTTAGTAGATGCTGGGCTATGATAAGGCAGATTCAGACCTAACGATTAGGACTACACATTTTCCAGAGATCCTAGAATATGAGTAGGACACACTAACTGGATGGAACACCAGGGTGGATGAAATATTGAGGGTTATTCTCTGGAAAAAAGGCAAGTATATTCAAATGCATGAAAAGAAATTTACAAATGAATTTAGGAGAAGGAAAGTGTAAACTATAGCAGTGCCTACTATCTGTCCCTTTATATATTGTTTTCTTCTACATTAATAGAATTTTTAGTTGAGCACTCAGCTCCCCATGGAAATACTACATTTCTCCAGTTTGGCTGCAGTTGAGTGTGGCTATGTGTCTAATTTCTGTTCCATAGCATAGGAGCAAAAGCTATGTGTACAATTTCTAGTCAGTACCCTAACATAAGTAATCATGTCTTTGCATTTCTTCCTTCTGTAGTTGGAGTAGGGATAAGTTGGCAGCAATTGGAATAAGCATTTCAGACCAGAAGATGAAAGCTAGATATTGAGAGTGACTAGCATCAAGGCAGAGCAAACCTGGGAACCTGATGACTTCATGGAGGAAAGCCTTGAACATAGAGGATTTTTTAAAGAGAATCAAACAAGAAATAAATTTTTATGAGTCAAGCTCTTGTGAACTATTGTCATATTTTTCAATGGCAAAACCCACATCTTAACTAATACTATCAGATTTTGAAAATTAAATTGGTTTACTGTGTGGTAAGTACATTTGCAATTTCTGTGATAAAGAAAAAAAAATGCCTTCCAATATATGGTGGTCAAGAATAAAAATTGTTCACAAAGAAAATACAATCTTGTTTCAAAACCTGATCTTGGGGTATATTCTCCAAGTTCTTTTGTCCAAAGAATGATTAAAAATTTTTATAATTAGCAAAAATATTGTTTGTATACAAAAGGAACTAAAAAACATTCTCAGTTACAAAAGAACTAGAAAACATATTACTCATGTTACTCCACCAGTAGTATTTTTTATTAAAAAATATACTAACTGCTATGTGAACATGATTTGTGTCACCTTCAAAATTCATGTGTTGAAGTCCTAAATGCAGTGCCTCCGAATGTGACCTCATTTGGTAATGTCACCATTACTGATGTAGTTAATTAAGATGAGGTCATACTGGAGTGATGCAGGCCCTAGTCCAATATGACTGGTGTCTTTATATAAAGGGGAATTTGGATACACAAACATATACACACTCATGGAAACAATATCATGCGAAGATGAGGGCAGAGATTGGAGTAATGCAGCAAGAACCCAGGAACCCTAGATTGCCAAGTGGGAAAGAAACATACAACACATCCTTCATCAGTCTCAAAAGGAACCAACTCTGTCAGCATCTTGACCGCAAACTCCTAGCCTCCAGAAATGTCAGGCAATATATTTCTATTGTTTAAAATACCCAGTATGTGTTACTTTGCTCTAGGAATCCTGACAAACTAATACATTTACTCAATTAAGATAGCAAGAAATGTAAAGAGCTCATAAGGGAAATCTGTCATATAAAAGAACTAATTATGAANAAGTAGCCAACATCCCTTTACTACAGTCATTGTAAGATCTGTTGTTGATATGTTCTTATTATATTCCATATTGACTATGGGAGGTGACTAGAAGGAGAGAGATAACATGTCTTGTAATTTAGTAGATGCTGGGCTATGATAAGGCAGATTCAGACCTAACGATTAGGACTACACATTTTCCAGAGATCCTAGAATATGAGTAGGACACACTAACTGGATGGAACACCAGGGTGGATGAAATATTGAGGGTTATTCTCTGGAAAAAAGGCAAGTATATTCAAATGCATGAAAAGAAATTTACAAATGAATTTAGGAGAAGGAAAGTGTAAACTATAGCAGTGCCTACTATCTGTCCCTTTATATATTGTTTTCTTCTACATTAATAGAATTTTTAGTTGAGCACTCAGCTCCCCATGGAAATACTACATTTCTCCAGTTTGGCTGCAGTTGAGTGTGGCTATGTGTCTAATTTCTGTTCCATAGCATAGGAGCAAAAGCTATGTGTACAATTTCTAGTCAGTACCCTAACATAAGTAATCATGTCTTTGCATTTCTTCCTTCTGTAGTTGGAGTAGGGATAAGTTGGCAGCAATTGGAATAAGCATTTCAGACCAGAAGATGAAAGCTAGATATTGAGAGTGACTAGCATCAAGGCAGAGCAAACCTGGGAACCTGATGACTTCATGGAGGAAAGCCTTGAACATAGAGGATTTTTTAAAGAGAATCAAACAAGAAATAAATTTTTATGAGTCAAGCTCTTGTGAACTATTGTCATATTTTTCAATGGCAAAACCCACATCTTAACTAATACTATCAGATTTTGAAAATTAAATTGGTTTACTGTGTGGTAAGTACATTTGCAATTTCTGTGATAAAGAAAAAAAAATGCCTTCCAATATATGGTGGTCAAGAATAAAAATTGTTCACAAAGAAAATACAATCTTGTTTCAAAACCTGATCTTGGGGTATATTCTCCAAGTTCTTTTGTCCAAAGAATGATTAAAAATTTTTATAATTAGCAAAAATATTGTTTGTATACAAAAGGAACTAAAAAACATTCTCAGTTACAAAAGAACTAGAAAACATATTACTCATGTTACTCCACCAGTAGTATTTTTTATTAAAAAATATACTAACTGCTATGTGAACATGATTTGTGTCACCTTCAAAATTCATGTGTTGAAGTCCTAAATGCAGTGCCTCCGAATGTGACCTCATTTGGTAATGTCACCATTACTGATGTAGTTAATTAAGATGAGGTCATACTGGAGTGATGCAGGCCCTAGTCCAATATGACTGGTGTCTTTATATAAAGGGGAATTTGGATACACAAACATATACACACTCATGGAAACAATATCATGCGAAGATGAGGGCAGAGATTGGAGTAATGCAGCAAGAACCCAGGAACCCTAGATTGCCAAGTGGGAAAGAAACATACAACACATCCTTCATCAGTCTCAAAAGGAACCAACTCTGTCAGCATCTTGACCGCAAACTCCTAGCCTCCAGAAATGTCAGGCAATATATTTCTATTGTTTAAAATACCCAGTATGTGTTACTTTGCTCTAGGAATCCTGACAAACTAATACATTTACTCAATTAAGATAGCAAGAAATGTAAAGAGCTCATAAGGGAAATCTGTCATATAAAAGAACTAATTATGAATACTAAAATGAGTTAAACATGGAAATAATCTCTAAATGATTATTGCGAATATGTTTACAAAGCAGTGCAAATATCAAAATGTTATTTTGAAAGAAAGGTAAGACAAAATATGCACTTATGGATGTGAATGATAGATCAATCACCTTTATCAACTCCAATTTTCTTTGAAATTGCTTGCTCCTAACTCAGAAATCTTTCTCTGTAAGTAGGTATACATAGACATGTAAATATTTCTTTCATGAAACATGAATATATCGGTATATAAAACTGTAACATCTTTAACAGCATTTACTGGATAATAAAGCTTATGGTCACTGGAAATGCACTTAGAGTCAAAAAATTGAGAAATTAATAAGTTGGGCATGTGACCTTTATGATTTTTGACTCTATATCAGAACTCAGAACCCCTAAATGTAAAGACTTAAAATTTAAATATTGGTCTTTGAAATTATTTTTAAAAGATAATGTATAACTGGGGTTTTCCAGGTGGCTCTAGTGGTAAAGAATCCACCTGCCAATGCAGGAGACACCGTTTCTGTCCTTGGGTTGGGAGAATCCCCTGGAGGAGGCAATGGCAACCCATTCCAGTATTCTCGCCTGGGAAATTCTATAGACAGAGAAGCCTGGCGGGTTACAAAGAGTAACCCGCAAAGAGTCAGACATGACTGAACACACACACACAATGTATAACTGAATGTGTAAGCATTTTATTCATACTTGATTTACACAGAAGATTTAACATTTATTCAATGAAGCTTTGCATATAATAGTGTGCTTGAGGCTTTAAAAAAATCTTACCAAATACCACTTAAATAGAAAAAAAATCCATTGGAATTCAGTTCCAATATTTAGCTCATTCCACACTATAGCTTTCACTGTCTAAAACAGGCTTCATTTGAACTGAAAAAGATCTTTTATAAACTTTATATAAATATTTTATATATGTATTTATAACTAAAAAAATAAAGCAAAGTTAAATTATTTCCTCTCACCTTTTTCATGGAGCAATATTTTTTTGGGGGGGGCCAGTTTTTGCTTCAATTCTAAGTTTCATTTCTTTGATATTTTTTTCAAATGTAAGTAGATTCTTCTGGCAATCCCTAGTGACAGAGTAACTTATTTCTGCAGTAGCAATATTTTGTTATTCTACAAAGCTCATTCAGTAACCTGAAACTGTTCAACTGAGTCTGCTCTAAATATAAGTACAACATAACTTTCAACTTTTTACAAGCCTAAAACTTTCAGAATTTTTTTCCTCTCGTGGCCACTCAGGAATTCTCAAAACCCAAAACTTAGAATCACTTTATACTTTAAACAAAAAGCTTGGCAGGGTTTTCATAATGTTGGTAAGACAAAAATTTAAAATATAGTCTTGCAAGTTTTGCTCAAGATCAGATGACAACAAAAAACAATTTAAAACAAAAGCACATTTTTAGATAACGGTTCAGCATTGTCACTTCCAAAAGGTTATATAACTTCAGTTAGTAAAAGATTTACTCTGCTCGTGTGAATGCTAATTTTCTGAAAATTTGTTACCATTCAAGGAAAAATTTACTTGGGAACTATGATGAAATAAATCTTTTTTTTTTTTTTTTTGAACTATGATAAAGTGGGGCTTCCCTGTTGGCTCAGATGTTAAAGCATCTGCCTGAAATGCGGAAGACTCAAATCCGATCCCTGGGTTGGGAAGATCCCCTGGAGAAGGAAATGGCAACCCACTCCAGTACTCTCGCCTGGAAAATTCCATGGATGGAGGAGGCTAGTAGGCTACAGTCCATGGGGTCACAAAGAGTCGGTCACGACTAAGCGACTGAATTTTCTTTCTTTTCTATGATGAGATAACTAAGTCATACCTTTGCCCTTATGTTGATTATTCTTATTTAATGAACATAAATAAGAAGTCATATTTTAGGGATTATTAAATTTTAAGTGTGAGAGCTGGGAAATTACTGTCTGTATGAGGGGAGAGAGTTTATTTTTACAGGAAGGCTTTTTTAAGTTTTGGTTTTTTTTTTTTCTTTCTTGAAAAATATCTTTATTTTGTATGAACACAATAAGAAAAACTGAATTTTCCAGGAAGAGCATCATTCCATTATGTATTTCATTACTCTGTTCCAGGAGGTACTTTTTGAAGTGCAACATTATTACCCTATTTAATTTTTCTGTATATTGACTGAGTTCAGTGATAAGGGTTAATATCCCCCATTTTGTTGAAAGAAAACTGAGAGACAGGATATTCATATTCTGGCTAATTAGAATTAATTTTTTAAGTTATTTGCATCACTGCATCTTCTATCACTTTGTAATATTCTTTTTTATTTTAGTTATAGTCGATTTATAAATACTTTAATTCCATTTATGCATTAAAGGCTAGACTTACAATTCCCAGAATGAAGGACCTTTTAGATCCATTCAAAACTTTTAGAATAAGTAGCTATTTGATTTTAGATAAAAGAGTAAAAAAAATTATATAATTTAAAATTCATATATTTATTCTTTTGTGTCTCTAAAAGTAGTCAAAGCTAAGTTACCCACATATGAATTGTTACAGCAGTTTATTTTGAATATATCTATTTACTTTAAAAACAACAGAGAAATATGTGTATTATACAGAAATAAAAAATAAGCTGTTAATGAGTAAAAAGGAAAAAATCAATACGCATGAACATGATTTTTTGCCCTGTAGTCTGATGGGGCATAACCATTAGCAATAACTTAATGTATAAGCTTCTATCCTTTTATTTTCTATAAGCACAAAAACAAAAAACTCAAAATTTTCTAAGTGAGTTCATTGTACTTATACAAACTAGAGGTAATTTTACATGTTCATGACTAATAACCTTATCTAAAAGATTTAAATTCAATTGATATACAGTGTCCCTTTTAATCTTATTTCTAATATTAAAATAAATATATATACATGTATAAATTGTCATGTACATAATTCCTATATGTTGCCTTTTCTAGATCCTTTGGGATGCCCATGTAAATACATAGGTGTGGATGAACTAAAGATAATGAAATTTAAGAAAAATCACCAAACATTTTTAAGATGAATTTTCTCTTATACAGTTTCACATCCTCAATAATTATTTCCTTACATTGTTTTATAATCTTAAACATTTTGTGAGAGAAGACTGCTATTAAGAATTCATCTGTTCTTAATTTACCCCTTACCTAAAGCCACAGCACAATGTTCTACTTGTAATATCAAGGCAGTTGTGATGTGAAAAAGGACTGATATTAATTACAGAAAATTGTCATCAAATGGAAAAGAAAAATGAAAAGTCTTATGGAGGCTTAATCCTGATTACAATTTCAAATTGCTCTCTCCATTAACACAATTGACACTTGCAACTAGCAAATTTTATAGAGGAACAAGTAAGCAGATATTTGCTATGGAAGACCTTTTCTCATTTTCTATGCGTTTTTTTTTTTTTAATTTCTGTCAATTTAACAACTGTTAGCTTTTACTGTCTCATGCATGATTTCATTTCAAAAGTATTAAGAAAAAAACTACTTAATTATTGACATTAAAAAATTTTTAATATGCATATACTCAGTGGTTGTAAAACAGCAGCTACGCAAACCCACTGACACAAATATTTTAAATATAAGTTTAAACATGAAAAAAATGGTATTAGCCAATGTAAACAGTCACTAGATATACACATTTTAACCATGTGAATTGGATTAACTTCAAAGGATCAGAATGACATTTGGTAAATAATCACTTCCAGTACATTATTGAACTGGAGCCTTAATATTTGGGGAAGAGATAATTCACCCCATTTTGGTGAGCAATTTTCTCACTATAGAGTCAAATTACTGTACAATCAGATCTAGTACCTTCTATTCATGGGACTCCTGGTTTGAGAAATTAAAAGTACTTCAAAACATTTTTTCAGCTACCTTCACAGCACCATCTGCCATATTAGCCACTAGTCCATTCCCTCATCTGTTCAGCAATTCCCTAAGTTTATACTAACTTACCTCCCTGGGCAAACTAAGATATGAGTTTTCACAAAGTAGTGGAATGCAGTCCTTGTACAGTGTCATTTGGTATCAGCACTTCTATTTATCCTTATATTTTGAGCTCTCTGCGGACAACAGATAAAAAAATACAACCATAATATTGATGCTGAGGACAATGAAAGTTCTAAAAGTTTTCCTTTCACCGACATAAAAGTGAAAAATTGTGATAACTTAAAAATAGTTTATTTTTGCTTTCTAATAGCATCAGGTAGTTAACTTTTCATATTAAATATTGAATTTCACCTTAAAACCTTTGAGATTCAATCTCCACTCAATAGTTTCAAGGTGTTCACCTATAATTTCAATGTCACCATTTCCAGCTGAGAATATGATCAAACATGAAAAAAGGAGAAAGCTTAAGTTAGAGAAAACTACGTTCAAGTACCAGTCTTTTTGGAATTCTTCTTCTAGATCAACAGTTTTCCACAGTTGCTGGAGTGTTAATGCCTTTTTACACATGTGACTTTTTGGGGGGTGGAGGGGGCTTATGTGCCTTCTATTGAGATATAATTTGCATATCACAAATTGACCTATATTGAATATACTGTTCACTGAATATTAGTATACTTACATAATTGTGCAACTATACTACTATCTAATTTTAGAACATACCCATTATCCTAAAAGGGAACTTTGTGCTCATTTATAGCCACATCTTATTCCTACATTTAGCACTCAGAAAACAATAATCTATTTAGTCTCCATAGATTTGCCTTTTCTGGACATTTCACATAAATGTACAGAATGTCCTTATATAACGGAATTATATAAGATTTGTCCTTTCATGTCTAGATTCTTTCAATCAGCATATTTTTTATTAGGTTCATACCTGTTGAAATGAGTATTAATCATGTATTCATTTTTATTTGTGCCTGTGGTTTTTGACATGATTTTAAGTACTTTGTTTCTAGTGAAAAATGTTGTGTAGAGATATGTGTAATCTTTTTTAATTTCTTGGAGTAATTTTTGATAGAACTGTTGGCTAATACAGACAAAACATGTGTCTCATAACTTTAAATGAAGCACATTTTTTTATTATTAGAAATATTATTAGGACAAAGAAATAAAAATTTAAATCAAGAAAATGTTATAAAGTATTCAGAGGGTATGCATAATTGTAAGTGCATTCATGTTATAAGGAAACAGAGAGTAGTGGTTAATTGCTTTAAATTTCATTTTAAATAATATTTTTAATGTCTTTTAAGATAAATTGTATCTTTTAGTTATTGATTATATCTTTTATGAACTGGTTGCTACTTATACCTTTAATAGAAAAGTCAAGCCCATTCCTTTTTAGTTAAAAGTTGAGTGTCTTTACAGCCTCATATAAAATAATTATGCCATATGAAAGACTATATAATTTTACCAGGACAAATAATTGAAGTATGAACAGATCTGGAACAACTTTGAAGATATCAAAAGTGATGTAATTAGTTTATAAATATGCAAATATTTTAGATTGAAAAAATAAATGAATAATATACTTAAAGGTGTTATGATGACTAAAGAAAATTGATATTCTAGCTCCTGGAAGGAATTATGAGGACAGTGAATAAATTCCCTGTATTAGTTCAAAATCTTTATAGGCATATCCTACATAAGGCATAAAAACATTATAAATAAAACATTTAATTGTACTAATTGAACTTGAAATCGATCTGTGAAAAGGGGGTGAAATAGAAGGGTGAAACTGTAAGATCTTCACATGTGCACGTAAAGGTGATAGTGTTTATAATACAAAATATAAAAATGAATATGGAAATGAAGACTTTATGGGAAAATGGGTATAACTTTTGCATGGAAAAATGTGTACTTCAAGATTGTTATGGTATAAATATGCATGTTGAACTCATTAAGTAAAGTAAGTAGAAATGAGCATTAAAAGTATCAGATTACATGTAAGGCTTTTTAAAAAAATGATATCAAAGATTTGCACAAATTTAGGAGAGGATCCATCTAGTTTTTAAAGATTCAGTTATTAACTTCTAATATAGATCCTCTTTATAATAAATAGGCCAAGTTTATTTGAATGCAACAATTCAGATGTAGAGACTGCAATCAGCAGATACTAAATCAGTGAAAAGTTAATCATAGCAAAATTTGTTGAATATCACTAAAAACTTTAGGTCTTTGAGGATATGAAGAACAAAAGTCTGGAAAGAACAGATCGTCTTGAGACACTGTTTTTTTCAAAACTTGAATTATTCATCATTCATTTATTTATTAATTCAATGCATCTACTCATTATCTGCTATGCAATTTAAGTATTCTCCAAGGCATTGAATATACAAAGGAGAATATGTAGAAAATAAGGGAGCATAAACTTTTTTGTAGTATCAGGTTTAGCTGGAGATTTTTTTGCAAAATCATTTTTATTTCTTCCCAAATGTACTTCCTTGTGACACCCAACTCTTTTCAATAGTGCATAAATTAAATATAGTGCAGAAAGAGTGCTACTAAAATAATTTGGTGCTTACAAATATATATTAAATAATATATAAATTTGTGGGGGTTTTTTGTATTGCAGGTATTCTCTTCATACACATAAAGGTTCTCTGCACATGACTGGAAAAATAGTTGGTATACTCTGTTATTGCTATTGTCCATCAATGACTCTATATCTTTCATAGGGAATGAAATAATGAAATTTTAGGTTATACCATCATGGATATTAAATAGTATACTGACTATAAACTAAACACAACCAGAGACTTTCTATCAGTGAGTGGCTGAGGTATTTTGAAAAAATAATTAATGTGAATAGTATCTCCTTTGTACTCTGAATGTAGGTAACTTGTTTAAAAAATTCCATCTCAGGAGCTTTGTAATATGTCAACATTTAGAGGAATTCAGAAAAAAATATCTACACAGATACAAAAAGGAGAGGGAAGAGAGTTAGAGTCAATATCCAAAGCAATGAACTTGACTATTCAGGAAGGGAAAAGAGAGAATAAAAAAGAAAGCTGACCATTAGTGCCTACTCTGTGGGACACAGAAGACAAAGTTTGAAGGGATAGAAATAGATTCAGTAAAGTAGATTCGTTAAAGTTCAAGTATGTAATGAGCTATTTTCAATATCATCTTATTTAAAACTTGTTAATGTTCTTCAGAATGAGAATGCCATGATCACATTTGAGTCTGAGTTTTTAAAGGGGCACCTTCTGGGACTTGCCAGCTGGTACAGTAGCTAAGATTCTGGGCTCCCAATGCAAGGTGCCAGGTTCAATCAAAGATCTCTTATCCCACAATTAATACCCGGCACAGTCAACTAAATACAATAAATAATTTTTTTTTAAAAAAGCACTTTCTTAAATGTAAAGAAAAAAAAATCCAAGGGGTGCAATACTGAGAATGAGGAAACATTAAGAGACTTCTAAAATAAAGTGACACATAACAAAACAAAATTAGATGATAACTTTAACAAAAATACTGTTCCATTTGCCATTCATTTTGAGTTACCTGGATAAAAATACTTATGCGAGTAAGGTAAAAATATACCTATTGGATATCACTGTGACTTGGACTCTTCTATACGGAAAAAAATGATTTAAACTCTTAGATTTTGTTTACTCTTAACAGAATTTTCATGAGCTTTAAAAGGTTAATATATACTGGAAATTTCTAAGAGGGAGATAAAAAGTAACATTTTCCAAATTTACTTGAAAATGTAACATCCAGTGCAACATTTCCCTCCTCCAAGTACTGAGCTTTTATTACCTATAGTATAATTTAGAAAATATGAAATGTTCTAAAGAGTCAACTATAGCATTATTAGATGGATGCCACCATCATCAGTTCAGTTCAGTTCAATTGCTCAGTTATCTCCAACTCTTTGCGACCCCATGGACTGTAGCACTCCAAGCCTCCCTGTCCATCACCAACTCCTGGAGCTTACTCAAAATCATGTCCATCGACTTGGTGATGCCATCCAAGCATCTTATCCTCTGGTGTCCCCTTCTTCTGCCTTCAATGTTTCCCAGCATCAAGGTCTTTTCCAATGAGTCAGTTCTTTGCATCAGGTGACCAAAATATTGGAGTTTCAGCTTCAGCATCAGTCCTTCCAATGAATATTCAGGACTGATTTCCTTTAGGATTAACTGTTTTGATCTCCTTGCTGTCCAAGAGACTCTCAAGAGTCTTCTTCAACACCACAATTCAAAAACATCAGTTCTTCATCACTCAGTTTTCTTTATGGTCCAACTCTCACATCCATACATGACTACTGGAAAAACCGTAGTTTTGACTATACAGACCTTTGTCGATAAAGTAATGTCTCTACTTTTCTCACATCCATACATGACCACTGGAAAAACCATACCCTTGACTAGACGGACCTTTGTTGGCAAAGTAATGTCTCTGCTTTTCAATATGCTATCTAGGTTGGTCATAACTTTCCTTCCAAGGAGTAAATGTCTTTTAATTTCATGGCTGCAATCACCATCTGCAGTGATTTTGAAGCCCCCAAAAATAAAGTCTGACACTGTTTCCACTGTTTCCCCATCTATCTCCCATGAAGTGTGATGGGACCGGATGCCACGATCTTCGTTTTCTAAATGTTGAGCTTTAAGCCAACTTTTTCACTTTCCTTTTTACTTTAGTCAGTCAGTTTTCTATAAATGAACAACAAACAAGTGTAATGTGAAATAGCACAATATCTTTTATATTAGAAACCCCAGAAAAAAATAGTTAGGTGTGAATCTAACAAAATATGAGCAAGATCTATTTGAGGAAAACTAAAAAGAGAAAAAAAATTCACGATAAAAATCAAAGAACTAAATAAGTGAGATATAGTCTATGTTCTTAGATTGGAAGATATCAATATTGTCAAGATGTCAGTTTTTCCCAACTTGATCTACAAATTCAATCTCAATAAAAACTCCAATTAGTTATTTTGAGATATTAACAAATGGATTCTAAGGTTTGTATGCAGAGACAAAAGAAACAGAATAGTCAATACAATATTGAAAGAGGGAAAAAAAAGATGAAGGACTGACACTATCCAACTTTAAGGCTTGCAGTAAAGCTATGGTAATCAAGGAGTGCGTCGGCTGCAATGGACTGTGCACATGCGTGGCAGAGAGGAGCTACCCCATGTCCAAGGAGCAGTGGCTGCACAGGTGCAGGAAGGCTGAGAGGAGCTACTCCACTCAGGGTCAGGAGGGGCAGCTATGAGGAGATACCCCTCATCCAAGGTAAGGAACAAAGGCTGCCCTTTGCTGGAGCAGCCGTGAAGAGATACCACATGCCCAAGATAGGAGAACCCCAAGTAAGATGGTAGGAGTTGTGAGGGGGCATCAGAGGGCAGACACACTGAAATCATAATCACAGAAAACTAGTCAATCTGATCACATGGACCACAGCCTTGTCTAACTCAATGAAACCAAGCCATGCCCATGGGGCCACCCAAGACAGGAGGGTCATGGTGGAGAGGTCTGACAGAATGTGGTCCACTGGAGAAGGAAATGGCAAACCACTTCAGTATTCTTGCCTTGAGAACCCCATGAACAGTAAGAAAAGGCAAAATGATAGGATACTGAAAGAGGAACTCCCCAGGTCGGTAGATGCCCAATATGCTACTGGNTTTTTTTTTTTTTAGTGCTTTATATATTCGACTCTCTTTTCCTTTAAGATAACTTCGTTTTGTGGAGTAAGGTGGAAAAAAGTCCTGGTTTTTATTTTATCTTCCAAATGGCTAATTGTCTTGTTTTCTGTCATTGAAAAGTATTTTATGCCCCCTGGTTTCTTACCTGCTTTTTCAATTATTAAAGCTGATGTGTGAAAAATGTATCAGAAGCATCAATTTTATTTCATTAATATTGCCTGTTAATATAATACATGTTATATATCTCTATATTTGACCTAATAAAATTTGACTCAAAAGTGAATGAAAATTAATAGAAAATAAAAAATGCACTAGTACTCCATATTCATAGATTAAAATTAAACAAGAAAGATTAACAATGTATTTTGAAAATGATAAGAACATATAGCCACTTTGTTGTTTTTGTTCAGTTGCCCAGTCATATCTGACTCTTTACGACCCCGTGGACTGCAGCACACCAGACTTCCCTGTCCTTAACCATCTCCCACAATTTGTTCAAACTCATGTCCATTGAGTTGGTGATATCATTCAACCATCTGATCTTCTGTCATTCCCTTCTCCTCCTGCCTTCAATCTTTCTAAGCCTCGGGGTCTTATCAGGTGGCCAAAGTATTGGAGCTTCAGCTTCAGCATCAGTCCTTCCAATGAATATTCAGAGTTGATTTCCTTTAGGATTGACTGGTTGGAGCTTCTAGCTGTACAACAGACTCTCAAAAGTCTTCTCCAGTACCACAGTTAGAAAGCATCAATTCTTAGGTCCTCAGCTTTCTTTACAGTCCAGCTCTAACATCCATACATGACGACTGGAAAAACCATACCTTTGACTATACAGAACGTTGTAGGCATGTAATGTCTCTGTTTTTCAATATGTTCTCTAGGTTTGTCATTACTTTTCTTCCAAGTAATGGAATTACTTTTAATTTCGTGGCTGTAGAAGACAATGCCACCTCACTCCAGTACTCTTGCCTGGAAAATCCCATGGATGGAGGAGCCTGGTAGGCTGCAGTCCATGGGGTAGCAAAGAGTCGAGCACGACTGAGTGACTTCGCTTTCACTTTCATACATTGGCAAAGGAAATGGCAACCCACTCCAGTGTTCTTGCCTGGAGAATCCCAGGAACAGAGGAGCCTGGTGGGCTGCCGTCTATGTGGTACACTACTGAAGCGACTTAGCAGGAGTAGCAGTCACTATCTGCAGTGATTTTGGAGCCCAAGAAAATAAAGTTTGTCATTATTTCCATTGTTTCCCAATCTGTTTGCCATGAAATGATAGGACCAGATGCCATGATCTTCGTTTTTTGAATGTTGAAGAAAAAATAACAGTGTATTTTAAAAATGATAAGAGCATATAGCCACTTATGCCTTTATAATTGTATTTGTATTATTTGTATTAATTTGTATTATTTTATATTATTTTAATATTTCTAAATATTTAATGTTTCTGTCTAGATATTTAACATTTATAAAGCTACCTAAACTCAGATATTTGAGTTTCTAGGACTACCTTATTCTAATTTTTTAAGTAATAGCTATATATTCTGTTATTAGAATTAGAGAATCTCAATTCACAATTTTAGATCACAACAATAGGCACTGACAATAAACCGTGGATAAGTCTGTCAGAGAGTTAAAGATATCGAAAAGGAAAACTGATTCAGAAGTTAAAGAGTAATATCTAACTGGGAACAATGTATGGTGAATTCATGATTTTGAAATATTAAAGGGTACAATTTTTAAAAATATGACCAATAACAAATAAATAGGTACAATTCTAAGATGATTACCAAACTCTCATCTACACACTTGTGCAATCTCTTCCGCTTGAACTTGGGCTGTGACTTATTTCAAAGGTAAAGTAAAGTGAAGTCGCTCAATCATGTCCGATTCTTAGCCTGCCAGACTCCTCTGTCCATGGGGTTTTCCAGGCAAGAATACTGGAGTGGGATGACCAAGTTTAATTCTTATGATTGGGTTATGCTACATAGCAAAGTGAAGGGATTCACATGTATAATAAAGGTCATTTAAAATTGACTTTGAATTCATCAAAAGAGAGATGGTCCTGCTAGCCTTGAAGAAGTAAGCTCCTATGCTATGAGATGGCTTCCGGAGGGGACCACAAATAAGGACCTGAGGATGGGCTTTAGGAGCTGAAAGCAGTCCCTGGGCTGACAGTAGGTAAGAAAGCCAGGATTTCAATCATTCAGTCTACAGGAAATGAGTCCCACAACAACTTGCTGCTACTGCTACTGCTAAATCGCTTCAGTCGTGTCTGACTCTGCGACCCTATAGACAGCAGCCCACCAGGCTCCCTGGCCCCTGGGATTCTCCAGGCAAGAGGACTGGAGTGAGTTGCCATTGCCTTCTCTGATATCAACCTGAGTAAGTTTAAAATAAGATTCTTCCTAGGCCAAGCCTCCAAATAGGAACACAGCCTGGCTGATGCTTTAATTGCACCTTTTGAGAATCTAAGCGCGAAACCCAGTTAAGATTTCCCTGGACTCTCGATCTGAGAAAACTGAGACAAGTATGTGACATTTTAAAGAGCTGGGTGTGCAGTAATTTGTTATTAGCAATTGATAATTAATATGTGTGTGTGTGTGTGTGTGTGTGTGTGTGTGTGTGTGTGTGTATGTTTTTGTGTTTGTGTTTTTATTCCAGGGAATGGAAAATAGAATTTATCTTTTGGAAGAGATACATTGTCATTGATCAAGCTATTTGCTTATTTCCTTAAAATGCTAAACTGTAACTGTCAATATTAAAAACATAATAAATATATTGACTCTGGTGTGATAGATTAAAGCACTTTGAGATACTAAATTTATTACTGAGTTATTTCACTTGGATGCACTATCAAAGAAATAGAACAGTTTTAATGTCATGAAAAAGTAAGGCAAAATCTTGAACTCTATGGAAGCTGAAAATATTCTCTTGTTAGCTGTGATTGGAAGTTAGTTCATTTCTAATACACAAATTTTACTATTTCTTCTAACATTGAAGCCATTCAAAAAAGCCCTATTGGCCGTTTCCAAATATTCTGTTTGGAGGACCATTTAGAAATTTCATTTAGAGAAGATTCTTTTTCAGTGATTGTTGCTCCATTGAAAATGATTCCAAGTACCTTTCTTAGCATCATTACTCCAAAGATAAAATATAAGTATTATTAATTATCTGCACATCTATCAATTAAAAAAATCAAATCCCTCTTTGACTATGGCTTTCCAGTTATAAAAGAGTAAAATGTCATTCTGTCGCATATTGTTTATCTATCTTGTCTTATGGCAACTTGCTAAGAGAAGCTCATACTTTTTTCATTGATGGAGTCATCTGCCTGTAAAGAGAAATATCTGCCACCCATTCACTCCATCAAGTTCTTTCCTGGTATATTTGTCTATGGTCTTATGCCCTGTATCACTGTGCTACTTGGTGAAGGGATTTTGTTGATAACCAATAGAGCTTCTTCACTGACCATGTTTGTCACTTGCTTTGCATGAACTTTATGAAGTTCTCAGATATACTGTACCAGTCTTCTTTGGTTACAGGAAATGCAACTTTGAAAGGTCGCTATTTTAGTTTGGTCTCTTCTTTACCTTTTTACCTCTTCTTTTACTTTTTTAAATTTCAACCTGGACATAGGGAAGCAGTAATGGAACTATAGTTTCTATGAATTATATCAATGATTTCATTGATTCATTGGTAATGAGGCATGTTGCTTGCAAATGTAGCTAGCTTTTCTTGAGGAGCAAGAGAAGTATAATAGAATGAACAAAGGATCTTTCAATTTCTCCTTGATCTCTTGCTGGTGGAAATACTCTTCATTATCCCAAGTTAAAAGTGACTCCTCTATACATATTAACCTGAATTGAGTAATTTGAAATAAGTATACTTGTTTGCTCATGGGAAGTAAACGGTTACATGGAAGCTGTTTTACATTTTCTTCTAGGTAAAAAGGGCACAAGGCTGATGCCCCAGGGATAGAAAGAATTTGACACAGNTCAATTTCTCCTTGATCTCTTGCTGGTGGAAATACTCTTCATTATCCCAAGTTAAAAGTGACTCCTCTATCAATATATATTAACCTGAATTGAGTAAATTTGAAATAAGTATACTTGTTTGCTCATAGGAAGTAAACGGTTACATGGAAGCTGTTTTACATTTTCTTCTAGGTAAAAAGGGCATAAGGCTGATGCCCCAGGGATAGAAAGAATTTGACACGGTCAGTTCTTCTAAACAGACAAATGATAGATCTCTTAATGCAAGAAAAGTTAGTATTTGCTAAAGGGAGAATCCTTTTCTATGAATATACAGGACCTAAGATTGCTGATGATAAGCAAATCTGGAATCTTCAAATTCACCTGGCAGGAATCCTCAGGGCTCCCTGAAGAATGTTACATAATCTATGTAAGTAAGTATAAGATGAAGATGTTTCAGGACCAAAATCACTCCTACATCGACTGTGTGTGTGTGCTAAGTAGCTTCAGTCATGTCCCACTCTTTGCCACCCCATGAACGCCAGACTCCAGTGTCATACCAGACTCCTCTGTCCCCGGGATTCTCCAGGAAAGAATGCTGGAGTAGGTTGCCATGCCTTCCTCCAGGGATCTTCCCCACCCACAGGATTGAACTTGCATCTCCTGTGTATCCAAGCATCGCAGGTGGATTCTTTACCTCTAAGCTACTGGAGAAGCCCAGTGTGTCTGTACATATTATTAAAGCTCTTAAAGATTATCTGGTTTGGAGTGCTTTCTAAACCGGAGGGAAGAAGGGATAGAGGCTGGGAGAGGCATTGGAGGCCCCAGACCACTTCCTGTTTTGCTTGTGTTACATGATTTTTATCGGTGAACCTATTGGAAAACTTGGATACTAGCTAAGATCTCCTATTCACATGGGTATGATTTGGAAATAAAATATTTTGTATACCATAATGTGCAAAAATTCAAACAATTATTTGTAGGTTAGAAGTCAATTTTATAAGTGGAATTCTGAAGTTAAAAAATATGTTACCTTTCATTCCTGCTGAAAATAGATCTTGCTACAACTAAGCTTGAAATCTGAAGTTTATTATTTTTTCTAACTAGATTTAATTTGCCACTGAAACATAAAGAGTTTGCTTTCGGGTGAGATGTGTCACAGGAGTATAACCATATTGCTATAAAATCTTTGCATCAGCTTACATGAAATCTCTTGCATTCTGAGTATAACTGATTACAATGTATCAGAGAGGAAAGTTATTTCCGTTTAATTAAATTTCAAAACTATTTAAAAATTTTTAAGATTATCCACCTTTGTCAATCATTACTTTACTTTTTGTTTTCTAAATTCTTTTTGGGTTGACATTTTTGTCTGTATCTATTTATTGGCCAACAGAAGTTATTCTCTGCCTCTCAAAAGTAAACCTTTGATATTGTATAGAAATCCCAGGGTATAGGATACAATTATGATGTAATCATCAAAATGACCATTTTAGAACAATGCACACTTTTTTGTACAATATATGATGGAATTTTGAATAATTTTATAATATTTTCCAATAAATGTATAATTTACAAAAAGCTTAGAGACCATATTATAAAATGAAAACATCCACCTGTTATAATAACTTCTTCCATAATTAAACTTAGAAAATTGTCTCACAAAATATATTAATTTCTTGACAGTTGTATTATAAAAATTACAGCAATTTAAGAAAGTAAGCTGTTTCTGTAATCTTTTGTAAGATTAGTCAATGATCAAAAACTGCCTTTTCATTTTAGAAGAGAAAATAATGTAAATAGGTAAAAATGAGTATGAATAGTTTAGCTGGAGAAATTGCCTTGGAAAGAAGGCAATCAGTGACTGAAACCTCATCAACTTCTCATTAAATTACATACATCTGCTTCACAGTTTTAATAGCCTGGGCAGGTAAGAATACACACTTCATGCAGTTTCCCTAACCACACAGTATGAAAAGCACTCTTCTGCTTCAGTTTCCACTTGTCTATCCATTACTCTGTTTTGTTTTCTCCAGTGAATTTCACAGTATTTGGAATGATGTTTCTTATGTTTGCTTGTATGCATTACTTTGTCATGTCTCCTCAAAGGAACCTGCACCAGGAGCAGAACTGTCTTGTATCCTGGTTGTATCCTCACTGCCTAGGGCAGTCTTTGACTTGTAGGAGAGAGACCCAGTTCTTCTATATTAAAGGAATAATTAAGTAAATAAGTAAAAAATATATATAAAATACCTTACTCTTTGAACTAGTGTCACATGCATTTTTAATGCTTAAAACTTTATAACTACACATCACAAAGCACTTATTCATAAGAATAGTATAAGTCTTATGTTATCTCAAGGTACCTCTATATGTAATTTTAGCCAGTAGCTGTACTGTTATATATTTCATAAGCTGATGACAGCTTGATTACTGTGACCTTTTATAAGAAAAAATAAGAAAATGTAAGTATTGTAAAAATCTGAATTCATTAGAGCAAGAAGAATCCTATTTCTGAGCAGGAACCTTTTTTATGTACTTAAAATTTTACTCAAAAATAACTATTTTTAAGACTATCAGCTAGGAGAGAAAATTCAAGAATTTAATCTTGCTTCCATCCTGCTTATTAGCGTTCTAATGTAAGTGCAAAACTTTTGGATTACTTCTCTGAAGTTAAAAATCGCTCAAGTATTTTAAAGGAAGTATTATCATCCTCTAACAGGCCAATGCTAGATTTTTAAAGCTTGAGTAAGTTATTCTGCAAGTAGTAGAAAAATTTCAGATACACAATATCGAACTGACGTTTTTCTCTAGATTAGGTAGTTAATGCAAATGAGATCATAGCCTGAACAAGCTTTGGGGAATGAACAGGCTGTCCAAGAGAGTCAACAAAAGTGAGCCTCCTGCAACAGGAAAGGTTTCAATTTTGCCATTTTCTAAACACAGAAAAATGTATCCCTCCAATTCAGAATATTGAATGTCTTATGGAAAGCGAAAGGTCATTTGTAACTGTCCAAAGGATTGATGGAGTTGAGATACCTCCTTGACCTTCACCCTGCACTCATAAAGAATAGTTTCAGATGACAGAGCATCAGGCAAGTTTTCAGAAAATGTCTTTTCTTCTTTTATATTGCATAGCAAGATTGTTACCTGATATTTTCTTTCATAATTGTATGTCAAGATTTAATTATCTCGTGTCACCCCTCATTAAAATTTAACTGTCATCTCATGCTGCTGAGCAATGTCTGTGATTTGGACTAATTCAAGCTTTTCTATCTGCTTTTTGCCATTGTTTTCCATCTCAGTTTCTACAGTAATTGCTTTGGAGGCCTCACAAACCATGTCAAGGTCATCCTTTGCAAATACTAACCACTATACCCCCTCCAACATATACATACCCCAATTAATTACTGTCTATTAAGGATACATATTATTAAAACTACTTCACTGTAATTCAGGTTTTTTTTTTTAATCCCTATGTCTTAATTTTAAAAAACTAATAAAAATTTTAGTGCAACTATTAAAAATACAATAAAAGTATAATATTCCTCTGCACTAATAGCTATTAAATTAACGTGTGGGTGTCTGTGTTTACCATATTTGTCAATTGTAAAATTTCTATGACCTAGAATGGTTTTATGATCTCTAATCTTGGGATTCGCATGATAGAAAGTAAAAAAATATTGTGCAATATTTTCTATGCAAAATGATGCCACTGACACGCTCTATGGAGAGCATGTGCTTCCAGCTGTTTTACTCATAATAATGATGGATTTGAGTGGATCCTACTGCCTCTACTGTCATTTAAGCTCCCTTTATATTTCAGCTTTTACAGGGCAGCAGCCTCCTAACTGTTCTCCTTGTCACTAGTGTTATCCTACTCAATTTGCAATTCATGCTTCTCATAGAATAAAGAAAATGATAAAGGAAAGATTCCAGAATATTCCAGAAATGAGAAGTTTCAAAAATAGGAGGCAATTAGAATCCCAGGAAAATAAGAAAATGAAGATATTAAAGGAAATGAATGGCAACTCTTGGCTTTGAAATATTAAATAGTCATAATAAAGCCAATGTTTATGTCCAACTATTTGAAGAACCTATAGACTAAGCATAAAAGTAATTATAGTGGCAAAACAAATACTGAAAACATAAAAGTAAAGGCAAGCATGGTTAAATTTCATCATTTTAATCATAAGGAAACTATTCATTATCTTCATTCTGCAAAGTTGAGATTCAAAAGATAATTCCTATGTGTGAAGAAATACAAAATGACTATATTTATATATATATATTATTTAAGTTTCAATATTTCCCTACTGAGAGATGAAAAAAATGCTAAAACTATATTGGGAAGAGTAGATAAAAAACGGAGAATTGGTAAAATAAATTAAATCTTCATTTATCCTATCATGCCAACTAATTAAAATATAAATTTATTACATTTAAAAATAGCTTTATAAAAACTTAATTTAGAAGACTTAAAATATTATCAATTAAAAGCTATTATCTCTAGGGGATGAACACAATTTATTAAATGAACCAATGTTTAAAATTTCATTTTTCTCTAGGAAATAATTTTTATTATAAGCCCGGCCTTATTTTTCAAATAAATGTGAATCGGTGGCTCAGACAGTAAAGCTTCTGCCTGCAATGCAGGAGACCCAGGTTCGATCCCTGGGTTGGGAAGATCCCCTGGAGAAGGAAATAGCAACCCACTCTAGTATTCTTGCCTGGGAAATCCCATGGATGGAGCCTAGAAGGCTACAGTCCCTGGGGTCGCAAAGAGTCAGACACTGAGTGACTTGACTTGACTTCACTTCACTTATATAAACATGCTACAAAAGGAATGTAGTTTCTCATAGTAAGAATAATAATGAAATGAATTATTTTTTAACATAACACAGGCAAAGTGAAAGCTAAAAAAACAAAAATAGTTAAACAGATATTGGTCTGTATTAGAGAATTAAGAAAGTAGAAAAAGTGATGCGGTGCTGGAAGAAATTTCAGGTGAAGACTAAACTCAATCAAGTGAGGTGGCAGTAATAAATGTCTTCAAAACAAAAATCTAAAGCATAGAGTTTTAATGATAAGTTACCAACAATTTGATGACGATTTTGCTGTATATTGAAATGCAGTATAGTCTAGTATAATCTGTTAAAAATGTCGCCACAGAAGATGCTGCTGCTAAGTCGCTTCAGTCGTGTCCGACTCTGTGCGACCCCATAGATGGCAGCCCACCAAGCTTCCCAGTCCCTGGGATTCTCCAGGCAAGAACACTGGAGTGGGTTGCCATTTCCTTCTCCAATGCATGAAAGTGAAAAG
>SJYA01001976.1:34944-52823 GCA_006410615.1 Neotragus moschatus
CACACACACACACACACACACACACAAAGCTTTATTTAAAAAAAATTTGAAACCATCAATTATAACCAAATATAATCAATCATATCAATTATAATTGATATATATCAGTTATATATTATTTATAACTATCAATTATAAAAGAAAAATTAGTCTTTTAAATTTTTTCTGTTATTTTCTCTAGTTTTTATTATGCACATATCAACTTGTCATCAGTAAAAATAATGCTGCAATAAATTTTGAGTGAAATATTTATTAATTTTCAATGTTTCCCTGAAATAAAAATATTCAGAAATTAGATTACTAGATTTGGTTCATGAATATTTCTACAATTTAAAATGTCTTCTGTGTTTCAAGACTATAACTGTGAAGCACTTAGTTTTGCCTTAAACAATGTAATTATATACATGGAGGCTATTGTGATCCCTAGTATAATTGTTAAAAGAACATACAATAAAAACTTCCACAACTTGACATTTTTTTAATCATAAAGGAGTAAATATGGTAAACAAATTTTGCAATCTCAGCAGGAAATCTGAATGACTCCCTGCTGGATGAAGAAAATCAAGAAGACAAACAAAAAACCTGGATATCGAAAGCATGAATTCCTTATTTTCTGTACCAAACTAACATGTTACAAAAGTAGCATAGATCAATTCTTACTGTTAATTAAATGTTTGACCTACCAAGAATGTCACTTATATTTTTAAAGCATTTTCAATATTTTATCCAATGAACCAAAATCTTTTGGGTCTGATTTTCTTTTTTCATCACCACTGGATAATCAAGTTAGACATAATAGATACCCACATCCAGGAAGATGCTAACTCGTTCAAGGAAAAATACCTACCAAACAAAAACTAATCCCCTAGAGGAATTTATTAATATCAAATGGCAAGATTAATGAATCTTATAACACAATCAGTCTACTAGTGTTTAAACATTACTTCATATAAAATAGGTTCACTGAGCTAGATATAGGAAGAAAATTGATGATAGAAGAATACCTAATAAGATTTGGAGAGCAAGCTGAAGCCAAAGGAAGCAGGGCAGTCAGAAAAAAATGTTATAAGAACTTGCTGAAATACAACTTTAAGCAATACATCATTCCTGGAGGGCACTGGGTAGCACTGGGCACTAGGGAGATGGTGGTAGCTTCAAAAATAAGAGACCTATTAGATTTTTAGAGCTCTTTGGGTACAAGCACTAGCAAAACTAAATATTGGATAAAAATTCTATTTTCACAACTCACAGAATTTGAAGGATGAGCAGTGATGATTAACACAGCTGTTAATAGTTTAGCAGGACCACCATGTTTGTATTATATTGAGATATGAATTGTAAACAACCTATTGAAGCATGGCAAATTACTACTGTTCATTGATTACCAGGTATTACAAAGCACTCTAAATAAAGACATTTAGAGCCACTTCAATTCTTCAAATATTATCTAGGTTTTATAAGTGGAGAAATCTCATCTAGGTTTAGGGAAGTTGAATAATGTGCCCAAGGGCATGTAAGTAATGTGAGAAAATAGACCATGATTAACTTCAAAGCCCAAGCTTTTAGCCCTAAAAACTATTCCACATTGTGTTTCTATAACATTAATACTAAGAGGAGAATTGAGACATGGTTTAATATTGTACACTCTTGTAACGCTTCCCTTCATTGGTGGTAGCATTGGTGCATCTGCATAATTCTTAAGCAAATATTTCATCAAACATGTAGCTTTAGCTCTTACTCAATCTTATACTTTCTGATTATTATAATAATCTATATTATTTGAAATGCAGTTGATGAAAGAAAAGAAGAAACTATGTCACTCAACTATGACTTAATTAGAAATACATTAGTGAAATGAAGTGAAATTGTTAGTTGCTCAGTCGTGTCCAGCTCTTTGTGACCAAATGGACTGTAGTAGCCTGCTAGGTTCCTCTGTCCACGGAAATCTCCAGGCAAGACTACTGGAGTGAGTTGTTGTTGTTCAGTCACTCAGTTGTGGCTGACTGTCTGTGGCCCCACGGACTGCAGCACGCCAGGCTTCCCTGTCCTTCACCATCTCCCAGAGCTTGCTCAAACTCATGCCCATCACGTCAGTGATGCCATCCAACCATCTCATTCTCTGTCATCCCCTTCTCCTTCCGCCTTCAATCTTTCCCATTGTCAGGGTCTTTTCCAATGAATTGGTTCTTCATGTCAGGTGCCAAAGAATTGGAGCTTCAGCGTTGGTTCTTCCAATGAACATTCAGGGTTGATTTCCTTTAGAATTGACTGGTTCAATCTCCCCGCAGTCCAAGAGATTCTCAAGAGTCTTCTCCAACACCACAGCTCAAAAGCATAAGTCTTCAACATTAAGCTTGTTTTATGGTCCAACTCTCACATCCATATACGACAAGTGGGAAAATCATAGTTTTGACTATACAGACCTTTGTCAGCAAAGTAGTGTCTCTGCTTTTTAACATGCTGTCTAGATTTGTCAGAGCTTTTCATCTAAGGAGCCAGTGTCTTCTATTTTCACCGCTGCAGTCACCATGTGCAGTGATTTTGGAGCCCAAGAAAATAAAGTCTGTCACTGTTTCCACTGGAGTGGGTAGCCATTTCTTTCCCAGGGGATCTTTAATGTAACATAAAATTTATATTAAATTATATTTAAGGTTAGGTAAGGTGTTCTACAGACAGTAATATATTAAATGTGATTATTTGGCTAATTTTTAACTTACAAAATATCTATGTCTCTAAGACTACATATGTTGTTCATCATAAGGATCTTTTCTGAGAATGTTACTATTGGAAACCAGAATCACTACAGGTGGACACATAGCACTCACTGAGAAGGATACTGGTAAGCACATATGAAGGTTGGAAGAGTTCAAACAGCTGTCATGTAGGTTTCATTTTTCAGACAACTGAATGTAGCTACATGAATGTCCATCACTCAGGCTCTATTGATCCAATAGTTTAGGGAGTATTTTTTTTGTTAAAAGTAAGCTGAAATATACTTTTTAAATGCAATGAAAGCTTTAGCATCTAACAATGATTTGACATTTAAAAATGGTACCTTAGAAATGAAATGAAATAATTTAATCAACTTCTTACCCAACCTGACAGTAAAGCTCAAAATCCAAATCAAAGTCAGAGCTTCCTGCCAATACTGTTCAGGAAAACCATCCCTGACTGGAAGGCTGACTGAAACTCAGCAGAGAATCTATTTTAATAGGAAATAATCAGTTCAAAGAAAAGAACAAGGGGAGCAAATCTGCTTTGTCCTGTGAATCTACACCACTCTACCTGCCTCGGGAAAAGTAAAGGCGCAGATGTCTGGCTTTTTATGACAAAATTAATGTATCAGATAAATCAAATTTGCTGAAAATTTGGTCACTCTTATTATGCTTTGCAAAACTGCTTTGCAGGAAACCCTGATATTCAAATGGACTGTATTCCAAGTGTGCATTTAGAAATCAGTTGTCAGGAACTGAGATAGGTAATTACCTTTCCTTCCTTCCTCATTTCCCCCACCAAATGACAGTAGAATATTTGTATGTGGCAGGGCTCAAGGAGGGAATAGGGTCCATTTTTTCCTAGAGAGGTACTTTTGGTGAGTTTCCTAGATTTACCTTCTAAATATTATTTTATTCACTAAGGAAGGAGAGGAAGAGAGGATAAAGCATTAAGAAAAGTGATTTTGTAAGCAAAAGAATCTCTTTGAAGTGTATCACAAAAAAGTTGCAATTCTATGTTTCTGTGTGATTATATATGAAAGATTGTAAGTCTAGATTATCACCTCAGTGAGGGAAACATTTATGTCTGCATTAATTCCTGATGAAATTCCATTGCCTAACACAGCACCTTGCAGATTCTAAATGTTCAATCAACGTTTAATGGATGAATGGATGAAGTATGGCTAAGACAATAAATTAGAAAAATTGAATTCAGTTCCTCCATTATGTTTCTGAGGACCCTAGCTAGGCCTTGGAATCTCCCACATCCATGAAAAAACTTGCAAACCAGGGAAACAGTACCAATTTCATCATCCCAGCATCATGTTGAACTAGGATGTGGAAATACGGAAGCATGATAGCAAACATGGCCGATAGATTATCAGGTGACCATCATTGTTCCCAGTCCAAAAGTGCAAAGTATGTGTGTACCCATGAACGTGTCACAAAACCAGTTTCTGAAATATCACTTAATTGCATGGTTTTCAAGCTTTCCACCCATTAATGACTTTTGAAACACATTTAGTGAGTTGTGATCATATTTTTTTAGAGTAATCTGGTGCTAAATAGCTTCAGTTGTGTCTGATTTTGTGTGACCCTATGCACTGTAGCCTCCCAGGCTCCTCTGTCCATGGGATTCTCCAGGCAAGAATACTGGAGTGGGTTGCCATGCCCCCCTCCAGGGGATCTTCAAGACCCAGAGATCAAAGCTGCATCCCTTACGTCTTCTTCATTGGCAGGCAAGTTCTTCACCACTACCGCCATCTGGGAAGCTCAAGATAGGCTGCTATTTCTAAGTCACTTCAGTCGCGTCCGACTCTGTGCAACCCCATAGACAGCAGCCCACCAGGCTACCCCGTCCCTGGGATTCTCCAGGCAAGAACACTGGACTGGTTTGCCATTTCCTTCTCTAGTGCATGAAAGTGAAAAGTGAAAGTGAAGTCGCTCAGTCGTGTCCTACTTTTAGCGACCCCATGGACTGCAGCCCACCAGGCTCCTCCGTCCATGGGATTTGCCAGGCAAGAGTACTGGAGTGCGGTGCCATCGCTTTCTCCGCAAGATAGGCTAAATCAGAATAAGCTGAAAATAAATAAGATGAAAAACAAAAGTGAACATTCAAGTGCATTAGCAAAACTTTGACAATCTCATTCTCTCCCATTTTGGAATATTGTGATAACCCCAACAGAGAACTGCAAGTGTCCTTATTATAGTTTTGTTTGTTTTATTCTATTTTGCTTTGTGTTTCTAGTGAATCTGGAATATAGGAATCATTGCATGCTGAGGCAGAATCTTATACTACTAAGCAAGTCCAACTATTGGAAAGTTCTACTTTCAAGGTTGCAGGTGAATTGGTTAGTCAGGAGATCTGCCTCCAAATCTGGTCCCCCCATTTATTACCTCTGAATTCCTTCAGCAAATATTTAATCACTTCAGATCCAGGTTTTTTCATCTGTAAAATTAAGATAAAAATTTCTACCTGTTAGCTGATAAGAATTAAAAGAAATTATAAAGCATGAAAACAAGCTGACAAAATTTGTACAACATAAGTTGCAGTTTACCATTAGTCTAGTGTTTAGTGTTGTTTGGAAAATGTATAGGGCCATGTGTTCCATTTGTTTTTATACTATTAGGAGCTTTCATACAATGTCAGACTTTCACACAAAGTCAGAATATTTTAGAATATGCAACTATACNAAGTGAACATTCAAGTGCATTAGCAAAACTTTGACAATCTCATTCTCTCCCATTTTGGAATATTGTGATAACCCCAACAGAGAACTGCAAGTGTCCTTATTATAGTTTTGTTTGTTTTATTCTATTTTGCTTTGTGTTTCTAGTGAATCTGGAATATAGGAATCATTGCATGCTGAGGCAGAATCTTATACTACTAAGCAAGTCCAACTATTGGAAAGTTCTACTTTCAAGGTTGCAGGTGAATTGGTTAGTCAGGAGATCTGCCTCCAAATCTGGTCCCCCCATTTATTACCTCTGAATTCCTTCAGCAAATATTTAATCACTTCAGATCCAGGTTTTTTCATCTGTAAAATTAAGATAAAAATTTCTACCTGTTAGCTGATAAGAATTAAAAGAAATTATAAAGCATGAAAACAAGCTGACAAAATTTGTACAACATAAGTTGCAGTTTACCATTAGTCTAGTGTTTAGTGTTGTTTGGAAAATGTATAGGGCCATGTGTTCCATTTGTTTTTATACTATTAGGAGCTTTCATACAATGTCAGACTTTCACACAAAGTCAGAATATTTTAGAATATGCAACTATACAGCTCAATAAATATAGAAACTATGTTACTGCAGACTTAAGGTTTTAAATCCTACTTGGTTCTTTCCAGGTTTTTTTTTTTTTTTTCTCCAGAGATGTGTTCTTAAAAAGGAATATAAAAAGGAAATCATTGTTTATCAGGAAGCTGTGCCCGAATGAAATTAAGAATTAGATGAATTTCAAAGAAGTTGGTAACAAGCAAACACCTTAAAGCTTCTCAGGTGATGCTAGTGGTAAAGAACCACTTGTCAATGCAGCAGCTGTAAGAGACACGGGTTTGATCCCTGGGTCAGGAAGATTCCCTGGAGGACATGGCAACCCACTCCAGTATTCTTGCCTGGAGAAACCCACAGACCCTGGTAGGCTACAGTCCATAGGCTGGCAAAGAGTCAGACAAGACTGAAGCAACTTAACACACATGCAAATACTTTAAAATTAATTGTATATAATCTATAAATTAGTCCTTTATGCTGTAAAAGATTACCTTGCAATGAAGTAGCAAATGTATCTATAAAATCAATTTCTGATTGTAGCAACACTAGTGGGAAAGACACACAGTGATATTATGAATCTGTGTGGCATATTTGAGATCCTTTCTTATGTACTTCGGACAAGTCATAAAGAAAATAAAATTAACTGTGCACTAATAGAGAAGCCATCAGAAATTGCTTGCATAGCGCTATAAGAATTTTTTTAATATTTATTTATTTGGCTGTGTTGGGTCTTGGCTGTGTCACACAGATCTTCATTGTATCACACAGTATCTTGGTTGCACCCTGCAGTATCTTTGTTGTGGTGCACAGATTCTCCAGCGGTGGCACACAGGCTAGTTTCTCCAGGAGTGTTGGATCTTACTTCCCCAACAGGGATCAAACCCAGGTCCCCTGCATTTCAAGGCAGCTTCTCAACCCTGGACCACCAAGGAAGTCCCTATAAGAGTTTTAATGTGCTGACAGAAGTAACCAGAGCTATACTCACCACAAAGGAAAAACAGTGGATGCAAACAGAGATTCATGCAGCATTCTGTCTGTATCTCAAGGGCAAAGAAGATTGAGGTATCTAGTAGAGCTCCAAAGCTAAGCTGATGTAGATTTGTGAAATAAATATTAAATTATTTCTCAGAGACATACTATAATTATTATACTTTTGTATACAGTTTTAAAAAACAATGATTAGACTATTAAAATACCGATAAAGAATCTACCTGCCGATGCAGAAGACACGGGTTCAATCTCTGGGTTGGAAAGATCCCCTGGAGAATAAAATGGCAACCCACTCCAGTATTCTTGCCTGGCAAATACCATGGTTTTGATTAAACCATTAAAATATTACTCATCATAAATATATAGCATTATAAAATTCTGAATGCATCACGATTGAGAAAACATTTGAATTGTAAAGTCTATCTATGTCACATATATGACAATATACTAGCTGCTGAAATAACAAGCCATTGTTTTGCAGTAAATTGTGTCCCCTAAAGAAGATATGTTGGAGTCCTAATTCCTAGTACCTAATTATGTGATCTTATTTGGAATCTATACAAGAATAATCAAGTTAAAATGAGTTCATTAAGATGAGTCTTAATCTAATATGACTGGTGTTATGAAAAAAAAGAAGGAAATTTTTGGACACAGTGAGTGATATGCACAAAAAGAGAACATCTTGTAAAAAATTGAAACTTTGTTGCCACAAGCCAGAAACCCCCTAGAAGTTAGAAACAGAACAGATTCTTCTCTACTTCCAGAGGGAGCATGGCCCAGTAGACTCCTTGACTTTGGGATTTCTGGCCTCCAGCACTGTGAGACAATAAATTTCTATTATTCTGAGCTCCTCAGTTTCTGACATTTTGTGACAGCAACCCTAGGAAATTCATACAGCCATAATTTCATTATTACCTTAATTAGGATATACCACCACCAAGAAACTGGTGATCTCTTAAAATAGCTGAATTCTGATGAAGTGTTAATCTCTCAAATGCTGTTATACACATTCATACCTTAAAATTAAGTTTATTCACAGGTTTATAACTTTACTCATATACCTTTACTCATCAATTGTCTGGTCTGAATTTAAATTGAGAACATTGGACGTCCTAAGCTTTCTAGATAGTCTGTTATTAGACAGTAAGTCAACTGTATAGTTGAATGACCAACTACAGTTAGTTTTCAGTGAGATGTTGTGATGACCAAATTTGAAACTGTAATTCCTAAATGCTTAGAAATAGAAAACTTACATGCTAAAAAAAAAAAAAAATCCAACTGCCAATGATTTATGTCTGATTTTTAAGTAACGTGTTTTCCTTCCTTTTAAATGGTGTTTTTATTTGTCTTATTTAATCAGTGCATGACTTATTCCAAGTCTGAGCTAGTAAAGTTTATGTAATAAGATACTTAGTGGAATGGATGTTAACTTTGCTCTGTGTGCTGGGCCTACCATTAAGTCATCTGAAGTATATTGAGCTAAGACAAATGTATTAAAACTTATATCATTACAAATCTATAGTCATTATTTCTTTAGGTAACAAAAGAGCAAAGAGTTATTTCTAGGGTTAAAATGAAAATTATTTAATCTTTTAAAGCTATTTGCAAAACATGTGGCCTCAAATGTAAATTTTCACTAACTTTGTTAATAAAGGGATTTTTTTAACCACTTCTACTCATAAAAACCAAACTATACACAAAATAAGATGATGAATTAGGAAGGAAATGCTGTTAAGAGAATTACTTTAAGCATGAGGAAACTATTAGACAAGAGTTTTCAGTAGTCTAAAATTCTGAGATTTGATTCTTAAATGATGAAACATCCAATAAGCCAAATGACTCTGCATAAACATGTACATGGAATAAATTATTCCAAATGAAAGCATGGATATTATTTGTTCAGCTGTTTTAGTAGTTGGAGCGTTAGGAACAAAAGCTATTATTGTTCAATGTATTTTTTCACAGGAAATAGACAGTGGCAAACATACAGTAGTTCAACACATGAGATCAGAGACATGGTTTTTATAGTAAACCAAGAACAGATGTTGGAACGATTCGAGACCTTTGCAGGAATTATTAGTTATGTTTGCCTTTGAAAGCAAAGAAAGTTTATAGAGACTCACATATCTGATTATATTAAGAAACAGACAGGTTTTCAAATCCAAAAGCTTTAATTCACTCAAGCTCAAAGTTTCTGCTGCATAAATTTTGAATACTCTACTCAACACTGTTGCAAATAATTACAATAAGTTCCATGCCACCCTATTATAAAAACTACTGAGCCCTCACATATAAGCTAAGTACCCCTATTCACTAAAAATCATATAGAAATAGGATTTATGCTACAGGCAAAAATCAGTATTTAATAGCAATCACTGAAATCAATTGATTTACATATATTAGCAAAAATAAATTCTCTACATAATTGGAAGGCATATTTTCTGAGGTTGGACTAAAAGCCAACATGTAGCCTTTTACCGTATACGAAATATCTGTGTAAAATGATTTTACCAAATCAGTATCTCTCAGCTACTGACCACTAACTAAGCCTTAAACTTTTCATTGTTCCTTCTCTGCTCTAGGATCTCCATCCCCTGAAAGTGAAAGTGAAAGTCAGTCATTCACATCCAACTCTTTGCAACCCCATGGACCGTACAGTCCATAGAATGCTTTAGGCCAGAATACTGGAGTGGGTAGATGTTCTCTTCTTCCAGGTATCTTCCAAACCCAGGGATCGAACCCGGTTTCCCATATTGTAGGCAGATTCTTTACCAGCTGAGCCACAAGGGAAGCCCAAGAATACTGCAGTGGGTAGCCTATCCCTTCTCCAGGGGATTTTTTCAACCCAGGAATTTAACCAGGTCTCCTCCATTGCAGGTGGATTCTTTACCAACTGAGTTATCAGGGAAACCTTAAGAGACATTCTCAGTTCCAGTGATTCTCCCCTACTCTGGAGTACTCCTTGGGCAAAGACATACATTGATTAGGCTCAGTCACTAGACCATGCCTGACTCTTTTCAACTCCCTGGACTGTAGCCCACCAGGCTCCTCTGTTCATGNGTGGATTCTTTACCAACTGAGTTATCAGGGAAACCTTAAGAGACATTCTCAGTTCCAGTGATTCTCCCCTACTCTGGAGTACTCCTTGGGCAAAGACATACATTGATTAGGCTCAGTCACTAGACCATGCCTGACTCTTTTCAACTCCCTGGACTGTAGCCCACCAGGCTCCTCTGTTCATGGGATTTTCCAGGCAGGAATACTGAAGTAGTTTTCCATTTCTTACTTCAGAAGATCTTCTCAACCCAGGGATTGAACCCATGTCTCTTGGGTCTCCTGCATTGGCAGCCAGATTCTTTACCACTAGAACCACTTGGGAAGCCCTTGATGCCTTGATTATCACCTGGTTAAATCCAATTCATGTCGTACTCTGAACCTATATCTGTATCTCCAATTATGTTGAAAGAAAATATCCAAATTTGCTGATTAACCTTATTTATTTGTTCTTTTCTTAAAATTTTAAGCCTTTATTGAATTTGTTACAATACTGCTTCTATTGTGTATGTTCTGGTTTTTTGACTGTGAGGCACATGGGAGCTTAGCTCCCTGATCACGGATCGAACTGCACCCTCTGTATTGAAAGGTGAAGTCTTAATCACTGGACAACCAGGGGAGTCCCTGATCAGTCTTATTTTAAATTTATGACTTTTAACTTCAGGCAACTCCTTCAGTTCAGTTCAGTTCATTTCATTTCAGTCACTCAGTCATGTCTGACTCTTTGCGACCCCATGAATCACAGCACGCCAGGCCTCCCTGTCCATCAACAACTCCCAGAGTTCATTCAGACTCATGCCCATTGAGTCAGTGGTGCCATCCAGCCATCTCATCCTCTGTCGTCCCCTTCTCCTCCTGCCTCCAATCCCTCCCAGCATCAGAGTCTTTTCCAATGAGTCAACTCTTCCCATGAGGTGGCCAAAGGACTGGAGTTTCAGCTTTAGTATCATTCCTTCCAAAGAAATCCCAGGGCTGATCTCCTTCAGAATGGACTGGTTGGATCTCCTTGCAGTCCAAGGGATGACTCCCTAGTACTGCCTAATAATAATTTTATTATTTCATTCTCCCAAGGACTGTTTCATATCTTTTCCATTCTAATATAATTTCCAGATACCCTCCCCCATTCACACACAGACACACATACTTTTAATGATGTTTTTTCTGACTTCACTGAGAAAATGGAACTAATCATTAGCAATTTTACAGAAGCTCCACCACCAAATTTACCAATTTATCTGTATCTCAACCTACTTTTTTCCTGTTTTAACGGATTATATTATCTTTCCTTCTAAATTTAACCTGTCAGTTTCTACCTGGATCCTACCCTCTCTAGCTCATACTAGACTGGCATTTTCGACTGTTTGTTTCATACGTGATTTGGATCATTCTAATATGACCAACCTAGATAGCATATTCAAAAGCAGAGACATTACTTTGCCAACTAAGGTCCATCTAGTCAAGGCTATGGTTTTCCCTGTGGTCACGTATGGGTGTGAGAGCTGGACTGTGAAGAAGGCTGAGCGCTGAAGAATTGATGCTTTTGAACTGTGGTGTTGGAGAAGACTCTTGAGAGTGTCTTGGACTGCAAGGAGATCCAACCAGTCCATTCTGAAGGAGATCAGCCCTGAGACTTCTTTAGAAGGAATGATGCTAAAGCTGAAACTCCAATACTTTGGCCACCTCATGCAAAGAGCTGATTCATTGGAAAAGACTCTGATGCTGGAAGGGATTGGAGGCAGGAGGAGAAGGGGACGACCAAGGATGAGATGGCTGAATGGCATCACTGACTCGATGGAGGTGAGTCTGAGTGAACTCCGGGAGATGGTGATGGACAGGGAAGCCTGGCGTGCTGTGATTTTTGGGGTCGCAAAGAGTCGGACATGACTGAGCGACTGAACTGAACTGAACTGAATCACCATATATACACAGTGAAAAATAGTAAACAAAAGTGGACTCATATTTAAAACTTCCTTATTTCCCCTTCTATTCTAGCTACCTCTCCAATAAACAGTGCTTCCATTTACAGCAAAACTTATAGTATTGTCTATTTTATGATATGGAAAATATACCTCTGTTCATGTCCTTAAAGCGCTGTTAACTTATTGTCTGCACATTCTCACTTAAACCCACTGAATATAGAGGTCCAGGTTCATAAAGCTCAAAAGTCTTAAAACAGGTTTAATCTAGAGGACTTCACAGAAACATATGATAATTAAATTGCTAAAAAAATCAAGAAAAAGAGATAATTTTGAAAACAACAGGAAAAAAAGCACGTTTTCATACAAGAGGGAATACCCCTATGACTGTCAATACAATTTTCAGCAAAGACCCTGCAGGCCAAGAGAGAGTACGATGATACATTCAGAGTCCTGAAAGAAAAAAATACAAAGAGTGCTTTACCTAACAAAGCTGCCCTTCCAATAAGAAAGCGAGATGAAGACTTTCCCAAATAAAAGTTGAGCAGATTCAACTCCACTGGACTTGCCTTACAAGAGATGCTAAAGGGNTGCAGGCCAAGAGAGAGTACGATGATACATTCAGAGTCCTGAAAGAAAAAAATACAAAGAGTGCTTTACCTAACAAAGCTGCCCTTCCAATAAGAAAGCGAGATGAAGACTTTCCCAAATAAAAGTTGAGCAGATTCAACTCCACTGGACTTGCCTTACAAGAGATGCTAAAGGGAGTTCCCCAAGCTGAAATGAAAGTATGATAATAAGTAACATGAGAACATATGAAAGTGTAAAACTCACTGGTAATAGTAACTATGTAGTAAAATCCAGAATACTTTAAAAATGTAAAGGTGTCATATAAATCTCTTTTACCTCTAATATAAAGGTTAAAAGGCAAATATATTAAAACTAACTATAGTTACAATACTTTGTTTATAATACAGTATGAAAAAATATAAATTGTGAAACAAAATGTGAAGCAGGTAGTAACAGAACAGCATTTTCAATGCAGTTGAAGTTGTTGTTCGTTTAAAGTAGATTGTTATGACCATAAGGAGATTTACGTAAGCTTCATGATAACCTCAGGCATCCCAAATAGCTCAGTGGGTAAAGAATTACCCAATGGGTAAAGTGGATAAAGTGCCAGTGCAGGAGATGCAGAAGACATAGGTTAGATCTTTGGGTTGGGAAGATTCCCTGGAGGAGGAAATGGCAACTCACTCTAGTATTCTTGCCTAAAAAAATCCCATGGACAGAGGAGCCTGGTGGGCTACAGTCCAAAGGGTTGCAAAGAGTCAGGCACAACTGAGTACACACACATGGTAATCACAAAGCAAAATCCTATAATAAATGCACAAAAGATAAACATAAAGGAAGCAAAACACATCACTGGAGAAAATCATCAGATCACAAAGAAAGGCAATGAGAGAAGACAGAAACAAAGCAACCAGACAACAATGAACTAAATGGCAATAGTAAGCCTTAATCTCTCGATAATTACTTTAATTATAAGTATATGCAATTCCCCAATAAAGACAGAAAGTAATGGAATGGATGTAAAAATAAACCCAACTATATGTGATATGCAAGAGGATCACTTCAGCTTTTAGAACATACACAAACAGCTATTGAAGGGAGGGAAACAGATACCCCATATAAATGGAAAGCAAAGGAGAGCAGAGACGGCTATATCTATATCATACAAAATATATGTTAACACAAAAGACATAATAGTGACAAAGAGAGCCATTACATAATTATAAGAAGGTCATTTCATCACAAAAGATTTAACAATCATAAATCTTTGTGCACTCAATATTGGAGCACCTAAGTGTACTAAGAAAATACTAACATCTGAAATGAGACATAGACAACTGTTCAATAATAGTAAGAAACTTCAATACCTAATATTCAACAGTGGATAGGATATCCAGAGAAAATCAACACAGAAACATTGGATGTGAACTGCACTTTAGAGAAAATGACCCTAACAGGATTAAACAGAACATTATATCCAACAGAAGCAGAATATATTAATACATTTTTTCTCAAGGACATGTGAGGCATTCTGTAGGAAAGTTCATATATTATGATATACAACAAGTCTTAACAAACTTAGAATGATTGAAATCATAGCAAATATATTTTTTTCTGACAAGTAATGGTGTAAAGCTAAAAATAAACAGCAGGAAAATGGGAAAATTTACAGTACATGGAAATTAAACTACACATTCCTAAAAAACAAATAGGATCAAGATTAAATCAAAGGGGGAATTTTAAAAGTTTGAGGCAACTGAAAACAGAAACACAATACACTAAAACTTTGGGGATGCAGCAAAATTAGTCTTAAAAAAGAAGTTTGCCCCTGTAAATTTCTGCTAGGTTGTTCAAATGGTTCAGTTCAGTTCAGTTCAATTCAGTCACTCATGGTTCATTCCAGTTTTTCCATAAGATAGATATAATAGTGTTTAGTTGTCATGAACTTCATTCGAAACAATTTTGTTACATTGTATTGTGACAGCTGTCATCTCAGCATACATTTTTTAAAAAATTTATCAAAATTGGCAACTTTTTGAGATACAGTTTTTCGAAGCAGCTGCCTGATATGTCTCCTGTTCCCTGGCAAAGACACAAAACTATCCTTTTCTATTTCACTCCTCCTCCCTCCATTGGTGAATTTGGGGGTAGCTATTTTAATATTGAAGATGGAAGAAAAAAGCAAAATTTTCAGCATATTATGCTTTACTACTTCATGAAATGTAAAAGCACAACTGAAATGCAAAAAAAAAAAAAAGGGCAGTGTGTAGATAAGGCGCTGTGACTGAACGAACATGTCAAAAGTGGTTTGCAAAGTATTGTGCTGGAGATTTCTCACTGGATAATGCTCCAGGGCCAGGTAGACCAGCTGAAGCTGATAGCAATCAAACTGAGATATTAATTGAGAACAATCAACTTTATACCATGTGAGAGATAGTCAACATACTAAAAATATCTAACTCAAGTGTTAAAAATCATTTGTGCCAACATGGTTATGTTCATCACTCTGATGTTTGGGTTTCATATAAGTGATAAAATCTTCTTGACTGCATATCTACATGTGATTCTCTACTAAAACATAATGAAAACATCTTGTTTTTAGAACAAATTGTGACAGGTGATGAAAAGTTGATTCTGTACAATAATGTAAAATGGAAGAAATCATGGGGCAAGTGAAATGAACCACCACAAACCACACCTAAGGCAGGTCTTCATCTAGAGAAGGTAGTGTTGTGTATATGGTGGGATTGGAGGGAAGTCTTCTATTAACAGCTCCTTCCAGAAAGCCGAATAATTCATTCCTAGTACTGCTCTAAATTAGACCAACTGAAAGTAGCAGTCTACAAAAAGTGCTTGGAATTAGTCAAAAGAAAAGGTGTAATCTTCTATCAGGATAATTTAAGAGTGTGTTTCTTTGATGACCAGGCAAAAACTGTCACAGCTTGGCTGGGAAGTTCAGATTCACTTGCCATATTCACCAGACATTGCACCTTAAGATTTCCATTTATTTTGGTCTTTACAAAGTTCTCTTAATGGATAAGGATTCCATCCCCTGGAAGACTATAAAAGACACTTGGAACAGTTCTTTGCTCAAAAAAGATTAAAAAGTTTTGGGAAGATGAGATTATGAAGTTTTGAAGATTATGAAGATCTATGGTCTCTTCTCACCTCCATCAGTTCTCTGCTCCATTCACCTTGTTTCAAAGCACTCCCTCCCATTTCCTTCTCTAACCCTACCTGTAAGACAACCTTCAAGTGTATTTTCTTCTTTTTATTGAACACTGGCTCCTTTGTAGCATTTATAACCACCTGATATCCTATACACTCATTTTCATAGGGTCTGTTTCTACTCTCAGAATATTAAGTTCATGAAAGCAGCAATTTTTTTTTCTGTTTGTTTATTTCTGTGTCCTCAGAACCTAGTTTTCTAGTGTCTAGCATATAATATTTTATTCATTAAAGATATGAGTGAAATAAATGAAATTGAAACAGTATCATTAAAATAGTGCTTTTAAAAAACTATTAGGAACAGATTCATTTTGGTTTAACCTAACCATGTGTGTAGAAAATTTCTCTTCTTTCCTATCTGTGAGACTTTGTTTTACTCACTAACATCTCTGTAAAACAAAAGATGAGTACTTACCAAGACGGTTGAACTAATATATATATATATATATTTTAAACTTGGGCTCTTTGAAGAAAAAGCTTGGAGAATAGTGCCTGGAACATAGAAAGCCTTTCATAAACATTAGCTTTTATCGTTGCTGTTACTACAAATATATGAAGAACAAGTCATTCTACAGTCAACTGAATAATTGCTTCAGTCATAGTCACAGTGCTAATAATTGACTGAGTTTTCAGGAATCTTCCTGTATAACTTCTAGAAGTACATGTACAGTCTTAATAAAAATATCTTGCAGAAGAAAAGATGCAGTTACATGATCCTGACCATGTAAAGGGATTTAAGAGAGAAATTGCTGCTTGCTTATGAATAAGTCAGTCATGTGAGTATTTTCTTGTGAGCTCTAGGAAATGCAATGGACTTGCCTTCAGCAATGCTATCATAATCGGGATAGCTGAATGAATTATGATTCAATATTCTAAAATAATCATTTCTAGCAGCAAGCAGCAGTCTGCCCTTTAAGTAAAAGGATCTGAGGTTTTTCTTCTTTTGTTACCTAACATTTCAGAATAATTTATACATATATGTGTGTATGTACGTATATGAGTGTATGTATGTGTACATTTGTTTAGTCACTAAATCATGTCTAATTCTTTTGTGACCCTGTGGACTGTAGCCAGGCAGGCTCCTCTGTCCATGGAATTTCCCAGGCAAGAATACTGGAGTGGGTTGCCATTTCCTACTTCAGAGAATCTTTCTGACCCAGGGATTGAAACCTCGTCTCCCACTCTCCTGCATTGGCAGGCAAATTATCTACCACTGTGCCACTTAGAAAGCCTGTATGTGTACATAGGTATTTACTAACACAATATTACCAAAAAAGGTAAAGAAAACAGTTAATTTAATTGAATATATTAAAACTAAGTTTTCTTTTCATATTTAATTGCTAAAATATACAACTGAAGGTGGGTAAACAGACTTTAGAGATAAACTTGGACTCAGATACCATCTCTAGTCCTTACTTGTTGTGAGACCTCAAATAAGTACAGTAGCTGCATTATCTTGAGTTTCATCATCTGCAAATGTACTGCATTTAACAGTCTCACACGTGGTGTGATCACTTAATGTTGTAACGCTACAGGTATTTAAAACAGCACTTGGCATATAATAGAAAAACACTGTATTGACAGGAAATAAATGAACTCAAAGAGACAAGCCGCTTTCAAGAAACAGATAGCCAGATGCAAGGAACAATTAGTCTAATATTGATTTATAGTTATAGCAACTAATCAACTTCAGAAAAAAGTCTACCTTCAACTTTCTTAAAACAAAAAATAGCCAGTGTTTCTCAACCCAAGTTCTGAGTAGATCCTAACCAAAGCCCTTATGTCACATCCCTGGAGGACTCTTCTGCAACATCCTGATGGTTGAATGACAAAATAAGGATGACAGTATGGAGGGAGCTTGAGTAAGAAAGTTCTGTGGTATCAAAAACAGAAAAAAAGGTTATCAGATGGAATAAAAATTAAAGTTCAAAATCAGAGACAAATTACCACTCTGTTCTTAATATGGCTCTGTGGAAAATTCTGAAAGAGAGGTCCATACCAGACCACCTGACCTGCCTCTTGAGAAACTTGTATGCAGGTCAGGAAGCAACATGGACATGGAACAACAGACTGGTTCCAAATAGGAAAAGGAGTACATCAAGGCTGTATATTGTCATCCTGCTTATTTAACTTA
>SJYA01001976.1:52873-102057 GCA_006410615.1 Neotragus moschatus
TTTTTAAAGTGACTAAATCATGGAACGTTTAAAAATATTTATTTTCACATTTTCAGTTTAAAAATAATTTAAACTTGACAAGCTACATATGTCTTATATTTAAATTTAATTTATAAAAGGTAGATAAAATTGGTTTTGTCAGAATAGTAATTGGCATGTAAATGATCTCTTAGGAGTTATAATTATAAGAGAATTTGAAGCATTTAGGAAAAAACATGCACTCTTTATGAAAAGGTTAGGAAAGGAAGGAAAGTAGAAAGAGAGAGGAATAAAAGTAAAGAGAGGGGAAAACTAAGAAGAAAGGAAGGAAGAAAAGACAGAAAAAGGAAAGAAAGGTAGATGGAAGAAAAGGCCAACTTCTTCTACATGCAAAATAGCCTAAATTTAAAATTAATGGAGTATAATGATGCTATATCATATCTAAGAAAACTTTCAAATAAAAAAAAATAGAAGGAAGTATCCATAAATAGCAGATTCTCAAGTGTGACAGTTTCCAAGTACACCTACTTATCTGCATATGTTCCTATAAATATGTTCAACTATCAAAACACAGCTCATTTTCCCAGCCTATGCAATTGCCCTTTTTATGTGATGGACCATAGATACTCAGGATGCCCTAGAAATGTGTTAGTTCTAAATAAGTTTGAAACACCGTGTCTGTCCAAACTATATGGTCAGTTTGGATTCTTCTAGGGAAGAATCCAGGAAAACCAACTACTGTCTATTTCACAGCAGGGCCCAGAACAAAGATATTCCAAACTGATTCTGAATATCACACTGGATTTAGTTTTTACCATGCCTGAAACCTAGTCTATGAAATTACAGTAAAGAATAACTTCCAAGAATGAAAATAAAAACTACAAATAAATGGATTCTTTCAGTAATATTAATGAAATTATTATAAGATTATTATATCTATCCCACATGATCTAGGGATCTTTGACATTTTTACCTCAAGCTGCTTAGGTTTTAAAAATACTCAGTAATCCTCATACCTTGAGCTATAATTTTTAGATATCATCTTCCAAATAATCTTAACAGTGTTTATTACATAAACTTAACAATCATTTGACAGTGTGGACCACAACAAACTGTGGAAAATTCTTCTAGAGAAAATTCTTCACCTTACCTGTCTCCTAAGAAATCTGTTAGGATTGGACATGGACCAACAGTCTGGTTCCAAATTGGGAAAGGATTATGTCAAGGCTGTATATTGTCACCCTGATTATTTAACTTATATGTAGAATACATCATGTGAAATGCCAGGCTGGATGAAGCACAAGCTGGAATCAAGATTGCCAGAAGAAATATCAATAACCTCAGATACACAGATGACACCACCCTTATAGCAGAAAGCAAAGAAGAACTAAAGAGACTCTTGATGACAGTGAAAGAGGAGAGTGAAAAGTAGTCTTAAAACTCAACATTCAGAAAACTAAGGTCATGGCATTCAGTCCCATCACTTCATGGCAGATAGATGGAGAAACAATGGAAACAATTAGAGACTTTATTTTGGGGGGCTCCAAAATCATTGCAGATGGTGACTCCAATACTTGGGCCACCTGATGTGAAGAACTGACTCCTTAGAAAAGACCTTGATGCTGGTAAAAATTGAATACAGGAGGAGAAGGGGATGACAGAGAATGAGATGGGTGGATGGCATCACCAACTCAATGGACATGAGTCTGAACAAGCTCCATGAGCTGGTGATGGACAGGGAAGCCTGGTGGGCTGCAGTCCATAGGGTAATAAAGAGTCGGACACAACTGAATGACTGAACTGAGCAGTCATTAATTTTTATTTTCAATAAAATTTTTCACATAGTCATTAAAAGGATGGGTAAAAGATAAATATGAACACAAGCAGCAGCAAAGAACACAATTAGAATTTTAATGTTAAAAGCAGAAAATATATCCTTTTCTGGACTTAAGATTTGATGAACACTTCCTGAAAGTATATTTATAATGGTGGTTGATATAATGGGTTTTACAGGTTGTGCTGGTGGTAAAGAACCCAACTGACAATGCAGGAGATGTGAAAGATGAGGGTTCAATCCCTGGATTGGGAACATCACCTGAAGGAGTGCAATTTCACAAAAGACAGTATATATAATAGAAAAAAAAAGTGAGTCTATGTTCGGTCAGATAAAGACAGAAACCCAGATTTTTCAATTACTATCTATAATAATTATTATCCAATTACTATGTATATAACTAAAGAGCATAATGTAACTGCCTAGTAGAGTGTCTGGGCAAAATAAATATTATAAAGGATGACGCTCTTTCACTGTGAAACAAACTCAACATAAAAGTGAGAATTAAAATTAGAATGTAAATAATGAAAATTAATTGTGGAATTTCAGTCTAATAAATCAAAGAGGTAATTGTGGCTTCAAATATTATCAAACAACTCAAATACTAATTGCAAAAGAATCCTTCAATATGCTTTTAATCTTCCAATATGACACCCCACTTCAGTGTTATCTAACATAAAATCCCTTGGAAAGAAGAACCTCGTGGGCTACAGTCTGTGAAGTCACAAAGAGTGGGACACGACTTAGCAACTAAAGCAAGCATCAATGATACTGAAAGCAATTTAACAGCTTTATAACAATAAGATACTGTTGGAAATTTCATTATGACTTTTATAAGTAAATGTATAGTTACCTAAATCCTCTGGGGTATAAACAATTGGCTGTCAATTATAAGCTTATCCAAAAGGGAAGGGATTGTGTCATGGAAGCCTACACATGCCTGCATGGTCAGTCACTCAGCCGTGTCTGACTCTTGTGATCCTTTGGACTGTAGCCGGTAAGGCTTTTCTGTCCATGGGAGAGAGAGCCCCAGAGAGTTTCTTATGTTTCTACCACCACTGGGGGTTGCAGCAAATGAATATATACTTGGTAATTAGGATCAATAAACCCAACTAGTACATTAAACTTTTATTTATCTGTGGCATGAGAAGTCTAAAACAACTGGATAACAGTCTTGACTTCATACTCTGTGGAACAATTGCCATGTAGTCTGGTGGAAACATTTCTCTCTTAGGAATTAGAACCTTCAAACATTCAGAATTTTAGGAATTCGGACAAAAAACTTACTGGTTGTTCACAGATGTAGCTTAGAGAAGAGTTATTGCCATGTCTTTCGCCTTGACCTATGTATTCCAACTATGGGGAAAATATCCCCATCATTGCAAATACCACCATTGTCAATGAATCAATCATAGACTGATAGAATCCTTTAAGGGCGTTGCCTCACAGCTGATACCAATCAACCCTTATTAGTAGGCAGGTAGGTGATGGGGTTCATGGAAATTGAGACCAATGATTCCCATGGGCATAAGCTAATTGCAACAGTTTATTTCCTATGAAATTTGTTAATTGATCCGAAGAATTGTTATTGGTGTGATGGTGAATAAAGCAGTTTGTAAGACCGTGGATAGAAATGATGTCAGAAGCATTGTAAGCCAAGAAGGCAAAAATATCCATTACATGTATAATTCTCTCAAGGGAGAAATGATTGACTCTCATACACTGATGGAAGGAGTCAAATGTAATCTACAGTCCAGCACATGGCTAGCTGGTGTCTCCAGGGCATCAAGTCGTACTTAGTGCTTGGCATTGGTCTATTCTATTGGAAGGTTGGTTCTCCATAGTAGCAGTAAGAAGATTAATCTTGTTCAGGGGAAATTCATTTTGTTGAGATCATGTATGTTCTTCATTTCTATGCCACAGACATTTTGTTCATGAGACACTTGAGTAAGGATGTTTGAGGAAGAGGTTAACTGATGTCTATGTAACACCTTGTCAATATGATTATTAAGAACCTAGTTTCTAGTAAATTCCCTTTAGTAAGATTCCATGCAGGATATAAATGTCCTCACACTATCTGATCCACTCACATCTCTCTACTCCAATCACTTTGCCATCATTTTTTAAAAATTATGTTCTAAATTGCTAATAACCAGATTAACTATTAGTCATTACTCACAAATCAGTGAAGATTTTTAATATTTCTAACAATTTTAAAGCTACTGAGTAAATAAATAAATGTACCTAATTAACTTATTCTTACAGAGAGATTATTTCTTCCCTGGTGTCTTTCAGAAAGACATTATATTAGAAATATAATATTACAATATTCTCCTTCCAATGATGCCAGCATATTTGCAGAAATATCTGTAAATCAGATCTAATTTTTTTCTTTTTCCTTTATTGGTCATGGAGAACTTCTCATGAGAATATAAGTATGGATTCAGGGAGAGGAAGCGTTGGAGGAGGAGTAAATATTATAGGTATGAGGCACCCGCTCAAGCCAATCACTTTCGTCTTTCAGGACTGTGATAGACAGATGTTTTATATATGTGTGTGCATACGCACACATACACACACACACACACATTTGCAGAAAATTTCTTAAGCAGTTCTGAAAGATCTATGTGTTTATATACAATATAGCATATAATATAATATTAACTTCAGTTCAGTCCAGTTCATCCATTCAGTTGTGTCCGACTCTTTGCGACCCCATGAATTGCTGCACGCCAGGCCTCCCTGTCCATCACCAACTCCCAAGTTCACTCAAACTCACGTCCAANTATGAGACAGAACTTCTGGAGCAAGGGCTATTTTACATTGAGTTTTCAGAGAAGTTTTTAAGAGTGGGTAGAGTTTCCACTGAGATTAGAGTGACAAAAGGGGAGCCATTTGTGTTAAGATATGTAATGGAAAACTCAATTTTTTCAAATGCGCTGCATTTCAATTAATCGTTCAGATACATCAACCTTGTTCAAATTCAGATTCTCTTTGCCAATGGTTCTCTCTGTCTGGAATTGCAGTCCATCAAGAGATCAAGTGAACAAAATTAGTATATTTGGAGGGAAGGAACTACAGGAAGATGAATTACAAATCTACTTATTAGGTTGGTGCAAACATAATTGCGGTTTGGGACTATGAATTTTAAATCATTATACCTAGGCTCAAACACATCTTTATTAATTAAACTAGGAACCATTACAATCCACCTACTTTTGCCAATGAAAAATGTTTATTTATTCCTGTAGCATCAAAATCCATCGTTTGGGATTCAACGAACTCTTGGAAAGCATTTTCTGCCTCCTGCTGGTTGTGAAAGTGTTTTCCCTGCAAAAAGTGGTCAAGATTCTTAAGAAGTGGTTCAAGAAGCCAGCTGACCAGAGGTCAGGTGAATATGGCAGATGAGGCAAAACTTTGTAGACCGATTCATTCAACATTGAAGCATTTGTTGTGCAATGTGCGATCCAGCTATGTTTGAAGAATTGGGCCCTTTCTATTGACAATGCTGACTGCAGGCACTGGTTTTAGAGCATTTCATCAGTTTGCTGAGCTTCTCAGATGTAATGATTTCACAGGGATTTAGAAACCTACAGGGGATCAATGGGCAGCAGACCACCAAACAGTGACCATGGCCCTTTTTTGATGCAAGTTTGGCTTTGGGAAGGACTTTGGAGCTTCTTCTCAGTCCAACCACTGAGCTGGTCATGGCTGGTTATTGTAGAAAATCCACTTTTTTGTACATATCACAATCCCATTGAGAAATGGTTAGTTGTTGTTGCATAGAATAAGAGAAGACAATGCTTCAAGATGATGATATTTTAAAATTTATTTTTAGTCAGTTCATGAGGATCCCACTTATCAAGCTTTTTCACCTTTCCAATTTGTCTCAAATGCTGAATGATCATAGATGGTTGATGAGTTCTTCGGCAACTTCTCATGTAGTTGTCAAAGGATCAGCTTCAACGATGGCTCTCAGTTGTTGTTGTTAACCTCTGATGGCTGGCCACTGAGATTTTCACCTTCAAGGCTCTTGTCTCCTTTGCAAAACTCCTTGAACCACCACTGCCCTGTATGTTTGTTAGCAGTTCTTGGGCCAAATGCTTTGTTGATGTTGTGGATTGTTTCCACTGCTTTACCACCCAATTTGAACTTGAATAAGAGAATTGCTTGTATTTGCTTTTTGTCTAACATCATTTCCCTAGTCTGAAATAAATATAAAATAAACAGCAAGTAATAAGCCACTGGCAAAAAACTAAAGTGAGATATATCCATTACAATGATATCTTGCATAACCACATTTATTTAAGAATATATTCCAATGTCAAACAGCAAATTTCAACAATGCAAAACTGCAATTACTTTTGCACCAACCTATATAATAATACTGCTGGAAATTGCTGTGCAGTATTGGAGCTACTGATATATCAAAGATTGCTCCTAATTTTCTGGAAAAGGAAATGGAAGTTGTTAAGTGCTAAAATGGGAAATATTGATTGGAGTGACTTATGAGGTTTCTAAATAGTGGATTGGGTTGGGGTGGGAATTTAGATTTCTTCATGTACTCTTGCGGAGAAGGCACCCCACTCCAATGTTCTTGCCTGTAGAATCCCAAGGACAGGGGAGCCTGGTGGGCGACTGTCTATGGGGTTGCACAGAGTCAGACACGACTGAAGTGACTTAACAGTAACAGTATGTACTCTTGCCTGGAAAATCCCATAGATGGAGAAGCCTGGTAGGCTGCAGCCCATGGGGTTGCAAAGAGTCGGACACGACTGAGCGATTTCACTTTCACTTTTCACTTTCATGCATTAGAGAAGGAACTGGCAACCCACTCCAGTGTTCTTGCCAGGAGAATCCCAGGGACAGGAGCCTGGTGGGCTGCCATCTATGGGGTCACACAAAGTCGGACACGACTGAAGTGACTTAGCACCAGTAGCAGCATGGAAATTTCAAGTTTAAAACATTTATTAGATATCATATCTTCCTACTTTCTGTCACATGTAAGTGGTGTTTTTACGTTACTTGATGATTCATTGCCATGTTTGTTTGTTTCTTGTTCTCCTACCAATATCACAATTTTTTCAACAAGAAACTCTGTCTGCTTTACAAGTTCCAGATGTTCTTCCGACCAATCTACTCATGACATTCCTCCAGTAAATATCTTTGGTCTACACACAAACAAGTGACCTAAGTTGGACTAATCAGGCTAAGAGAAAGATCACATATTTCATGACCATAGAGAAACTAGCACCAGTATGCTTTAACATTGTGGATAACAGTTCACAGAGAAGGGGAAAAAATATGTTGGTCTTTGATGCAACTAACTAAACTAACTCTGGAACCATACTACCACTAAGCTTCCTATTATGTAGGCTATCAAACTTTTCTATTATTGAATCCAGTTTGGATGAGGAATTCTGTTATTTGCAGCTGGAAGCCTCCACACTGATAAACAGCTCCTAAGATATGAAAGGAATCTCTACTGGTGATTGTCACTCATTCATCATCAAAGGTCATGCTGCAGGATTCTCATCAACAAATGATAAACTATGTTTTCAATTGTACTGAAAATATAAGAATGAATATAAAGTTGGCATTTTTTCCTAGAAGGTAGATAGATCCTTTCCCTCTAACTGAAGTATATTNTAAGATATGAAAGGAATCTCTACTGGTGATTGTCGCTCATTCATCATCAAAGGTCATGCTGCAGGATTCTCATCAACAAATGATAAACTATGTTTTCAATTGTACTGAAAATATAAGAATGAATATAAAGTTGGCATTTTTTCCTAGAAGGTAGATAGATCCTTTCCCTCTAACTGAAGTATATTTCTCTAGATCAGAGCTTTTACACCTCACACTATTGACATTTTGGGGCAGGATAATTCCACACTGTGGGGCTGACTTGTGTCCTATGAATGTTTATCAGAACCCTTGGCTTCTACCCACAAAATGACAGTAGAACTTCCCCAGTTGGTGAAAACTAAAATCTTCAGATATGGTTAAATGAACCCTGGGTGATGAAACAGTCACTGCTCCTAATTAATCTAGAGTTATCTGAAGGGTTAGTCATTGGTAACACATTGTGATTTTTAATTTTTTGATAACTCTAAAATTGTTTTTTTTTCATATGCCCTCTTTTAGAACAATTTCTTTAAAATCATCAAGAAGAATTGTATGAACAGACAAAACATAGTGTCTCTCCTTGTTTGATTCTAATGCTAGTGAAGTGGTTAATATGGTGACTGAATGTGTACAAGTCCACTGTGTGATTAAGTTAACAGGGTAGCAGTGACATCCCCACCTCCCACATTACACATAGTTTGCCAATATTTGATAGTCTCTCCAAATGCATGTAACAAGACAACGACTCTAGCCCAACAAAACTCAAGGGACAATCAAACGTCAATTTACTCCACACCACAGGCACAATCCCTAGGGAGGTAACCATTTTAGGATCTCCTTTTATGTATAGTCATACAGTTTGAGAACACAAGCAATATAAAGAAAAGTATAGCTATACCAAACATGGACATCCCCACATCATAAAAAACAATATTAGGCTTAATACTTGCAAGTAAAATAGGTATAATAAGGCATCCTTTTTCTAAAAGCAATTTCTTATATATGTTTTAAAAGATTAAAACCCTACTTAGTGAACCAGTTAATTTCAACTTTCATCATATTAACTTATGGTCACATAAATCTAATTAATACAAATAAATGGGCTACTTAAATTGTCAGTAGTAGATGTGACACAAAGAAAAATTACTTAAATCCATGGACTTGTATGTTCAGATGCAGACATTCTCATTTTCATTATCAGTTTCTCCTATTTTTGCCTTATGAATTATGTCCTTTTTATAGGAGATCTGCAAGGTCACAAAATGAAAAGATAAAACTCTGCTTCTGTGAAATCAGCTCAGAAATTTCACAAAAAGCCTTAAAGTAATAAATCATGACTCAGAGAATGTCAGGACATTGAAGTAGTAGTCACCTCATTTGAAAGTACATCTTGTTCATTCTGAGAAGTTATAACAAGGCTTTCAGTCCTGGCTTAAAATTGACTATATTCTTCCCAATTTCTTGGTATAGTTGTCATGGAACTGCTTAATTCCATTTCTCTTCTCTCTATTCTAACAGCAAACTCTCTTTTATTAAAGTCAGTCAATAGCTATATTATAATGTTGAAAATTGCATAGTCCTTTTATAAAAATTAATTCAAAGGATAAAAACTGACATAAGCAAAATTTCAGTGTCTGAAACTTTTAGTTTTTAACAGTCATAACACTTTTGCATTTGCTATGTTTTGAATATCTGGCCTCAAGTTTAACAAAGTTTTCAAGTTCTAGATACATTCAGATACCTTCAGATGCATTGTATTTTAATTATTTAACACTGTATGTAACACCTGTGTTTCACCCAACCAACCATACAATAAAGAAATAATGCTGGGCACAAGCAGAAGAGTTAGTAAAAATAAGAGAATCTTTTGATCTTTGAATGACCCTCGATTTCCATTTCTTATTAATTCATGACATAATATGAATCAAACATTAAAGGGAGACTACAAGGGAAAGTGAAATTTGAAATATAAATAAGATAAGTTAAATTTGAAGATAAGTAAGACTTTAGCAGGTGGTTCATCAGTAAAGAATCTGTCTTTAGGGTGGGTCAAGAAGATCCCCTGTAGGAGGGAATGGCAACCCACACCGGTATTCTTGCCTAGGAAATCCCATAGACAGAGGAACCTGGCAGGCTATAGTTCATGAGGTTGCAAAAGATTCAGACACTACTTAGCAACCTCACAATAACAACGTTTGAGCAGTAAGAGATAATACGTGCATGTTTGTGTGTGTGTGTGTGTGTGTGTGTGTGTGTGTGTGTGCACGCTACATGTATATGAGGAGAGGGATATGGCAGAAGTAAGGACTAAAATAAAGCATTCCATTTGGAAAGTCAAAGGTGAAAATATTTCTAATGCATCCAACAGCTCAAGTTATGAAAGATCCAGTTAGATAATTCAGAGGCATTTAATGACTAAATGTGTATATACTTTAGTTGAAGAAGATTACAATGTTTCAGGACTTATTCCCTTCTGAAGTGTAGGGGAAACCCATTTATAGAGGCGATGAATGATGAGCTTCTCTGTGCTTGTTTTAGATATCTTGGGTTTAGGCAACAATGAAATATCTAATGATTATGGATAAGAAATGGCTATGATAAATAAATAATAAAAACCAAAATGTAATGAAGCTTCTTTTCTTTCTAAATTATTATTCAATTGTAAATGTTGATTATGTCTTAGAAGAACATGTTTAACATTGGATGCTTAACCAACTAAAAAAGCTATATATTAACAAAAGTATAACCTAAAGTTATATTTTAAATAAAATATATAAATATAAGTTAGCTCTTTCTCCAAGAAAAATGTAAAACTTAATTATAGTAATCTAAGATTTATTCTTCAATATGGATAGACTGATTGGAACTCACAAAATATATATCAAGCTTGCCTAAAAATTCCAATCTAAATCTCCCGGATATAGAGGGTCTTATGTAGATTTTCTATGACTACTTTAGTGGGAAAAAGTAGACTCAGATTCTCATATTATCTATAAACATCACCATAGGAATCTTTGTATATATGTTTGTCATTGTGAAATCCAGTCTCTAGTCTTCTTTACCCAATAAAACAAGAACCATTAAGAGTATCCATGAACACAATAGATTTTACTTAGAAATTTGAGGGAACAGAGGAGTTTACGTTACAATTGTAAACAACTTCAGAAATAACTGCAGTAACAAACTCTATTCTTAAAATGCCTTTGGCTGTTCTACTCCAATAAAGTTTACAATAGCCATTTATAGCTTATAGAAACCACCTTTATACCATCTTGCTGACTTCTCTCTTCATCTGATCCCTTTCAGTAGTGATGAAATGAACAATTAAAACAACTTCTGATCATTTTTATCTGACCCATTCAACTGTATATGTGTTGATCTCACTTTCTTTTCCAACTGGTTTTCTAATAGCATTTCTATACAGGAAATTCTATTGCCTAAAAAGACTATGAGATAGCAATAATATGAAATAATTCCAAAATAAAGTTACTAATAAAATGTAGACAAATCTTCTAATTTAGTATCAGCACTTATTTAAAAATATTTAGTTCAAAGCGCATTAAATTAAACCCAAAGAGGTTCATTAATTTCCAGTGGAACAATTCCACTAAATTCTGGTAGCAACTTCAATGACTGAGATAATCAAAAGATTCCCAAACACTTTTAGGAGACATTCTGCCATCTGTGGGAACTTCCTTTTGAAATCACTTAAGTAAGACAAGCATGAGGCTGCTGGAATAGAATCTCTTTCCCAACTGCCAACCTTGGATAAAAAGATCTTCCAAAAGGACAAATTCAAGAAAAACAAATCAGTGGACAAAGAAATTTTCTCCACTACTAGGAAGCAAATATTAATGATATCCATGTGAACTAAGTGCCTGGTTCTTATTTTGAAATGGAAGTTTGACGTCTCCACTTGTATATTGAGAGAAGGTAATTTAGCATGTCATTTTGTCCATCAGATGTTAAAATAATAAAGGACTGCATCTCCATATGACTGAAAGGGGTGCACAGTTATCTAGAGAACCTTGACTTATAGCTGAATTCAACAAGTAGATGTTTTAGATAGCATTGCTTTAGCTAGGATGCGAATGCATTTTAGACAGGCAAGAACACATTTGCATGTATTTGTGAAAGAAAAATAACATGTATGGGACAATGGCTCAGATGACAAAGAAAGTATCTGCTGGTCATGTAGGAGACACAGGATTGATCCCGGGGTCAGGAAGATCCCCTGGAGAAGGCAATAGCTACCCACTCCAGTATTCTGGCCTAGAGAATTCCATGAACAGAGGAGTCTGTGAGGCTACAGTCCAGGTGATCTCAAAGAGTTGGACATAATTGAGAAAGTTACACATTCACTTTTCACTGGTTGGTCAAAGTGATGAACCATTATGAACATGTCTATTTGTTTCCTAGTAACTACTTCCCATTTATTCCAATGATATTAGCTGCATTTGCTTTGGGATAACTCCCTCTTTTCATTTTCTGTTATATCATTTGAAAAGAACTGAACTCCAGCAATCACATTCCTGGCTAAAAGCAAATGCAGGAAAACTAATTAGATCCAATGGTGAAAGAAGTAATGCATGATGAGGCTTTTGGGTTTGAGAAATCAGTGTATGTTTTAGGATATTCTAAAAGCTACTAGGAAGACCAACTTCATTTGAATTGNTTAGGTACTTAAAAAATGGAAGTGAATTTTAGAATAAAATTTATGAAAATACTGCATGCAAATTCTATTAACTCATAGATATTCACTATCCTGCTAAAGTTGTTGTGTAGTCACTAAGTCATGTCTGATCCTTTGCAACCCCATGGACTCTAGCCCCTCCAGGCTCCTCTGTCCATGGGATTCTCCAGGCAAGTATACTGGATGGGTTGCCATTTCCTTCTCCAGGGGATCTTCTGACCCAAAAACTGACCCCAAAATTGAACCCACATCTCCTGCATTTGAAGGTGGAACTTTTACCACTGAGCCACCTGGGAAGCCCATTCCACTAAAGACTCACATCTAAATGCCTGATAGTTACAGAACCAAAGATGATGATTCTTTTTAACATATTGAGCTATGGATGAAGCCAGTAACATGGATTTTATTTTTAACGTGTTGAGCTATGGATGAAGCAGTGACATGGCACAAGTTTAAGCTTAGACTTTAGTGACAGAGCACCCACATTCTGTTTTCACTGTCTCATTCATTGGAATCAATTTGACTTAACATCTACCTCCTAAGAAAATTTTCCTCCTAGGTGTGCTTAATGAACTGAGAACCAGTTTGAGGATACTTGCTGGAGAGAGACTTGAATCCATTCAAGAGTTTTAACAGGTCAAGCTTAGCGTCTTCATGGCTCTTCTCTCAACTCTTGAGTTACTATGAATTTTGGAGCATTCAGTTTAACACTGACTACTGAGTCGTTGCTCTAAACATGCAAAACTAAAATCTCATTGGTGCTATAGAATCCACACAAAACTGTATTGATATTTAAATACAGCAAATAAAAGACCTAAAATTGGAAAAATTATTTCCCTATAATTGAATCCTTGGATTACCTTCCTAAGGGCTCTGTGGCCTTCTGGTGTCTGAAAAGTTCCTCCTGGTGCCCACTCATGGTTACTGATGCCATTATCTATGAAGTTTAATGCCAAGTTGCAGCTACCACTCCTAGTCTGTCATTAAGCCAAGCTAATTGTGGGATCATTTTTCTTTTCTATGGCCTTTGGACACCAATATTTTTTGGCAACCAAGGCCTAAACCTTTCTTACAAGCTAGTAGACTGGCAATGTGGTTGAAACTCTTTCAAATCTTTGTTAGGTTCAGCTCCTGGTTGAGTCTCTTGTGTACTATCTTAAGGCTTGGACCATTTTTGAGGCCCTAAAAGCTTCAAGGTCTGCTAAATCCAGCCTTTCCTCTATAGAATAGCAAAGCATCTGTACAAAAATCTGAGTCACAACCCTCTCTGTAGCCTAAATAGTATAAGGCCAATACTTCAGCCAGCTCAAGATATACTGCCAAAATCAAAATCCCCTGTCCATAAAAGAATGTCTGGGGTCTAAAGACAAAGCAATAAATGCGACACAAGCAAAAGTCCTATCTATTGTGTAGATTTTACTTTCCCAGTGCTCCAACACACTGAAATAAACTCACACCAGCAGCCTCCTTCCAAAGATGAAGGTCCTTCCCTAACCACAGTGTTGGTGTGGCCTATGGGAGTTACAACATGGACAAATAGAAGACAATTTTTCCCAAGGGGTACTGTTCTCCTGAGAGGAAAAGGAAGAGAGTTGTGTGTACATGCTCAGATTCTCCTTCCAAATACACCTATCTTCCTCCCTGGGAAGGAGATGCAAAGAGTTCAGAAATGTTAGCCCTTGGGTCAGTTTGTATTGAAAAACCTCCAGGATATGGATAAAATTACTTTTCTACTACAAGGTCATAGTGAAAATTAGTTTCAATGCTCTCATCTTCAGGTCTTAGGGTTTAGTATTTTATACTGTAATGTTATGAGGANCTTCCAAATACACCTATCTTCCTCCCTGGGAAGGAGATGCAAAGAGTTCAGAAATGTTAGCCCTTGGGTCAGTTTGTATTGAAAAACCTCCAGGATATGGATAAAATTACTTTTCTACTACAAGGTCATAGTGAAAATTAGTTTCAATGCTCTCATCTTCAGGTCTTAGGGTTTAGTATTTTATACTGTAATGTTATGAGGAAATTTTGTCAAAATGTACAATTCATATATTTTAAATGGGTAGTCTATAGATCAAAGAAAAAAGTCAGTGATTAAGTAATCATTCAAGGACTTCTCTGGTGGCTCAGTGGTAAAGAATCTGCCTGCCAAAGAATGAGACACAGGTTTGGTCCCTGATCTGGAAAGAGCCCACATGTGGCAGAGCAGCTAGGTTCGTGTACCACAGCTATTGAGCCTGTGCTCTTGGGAACCACTATTACTGAGCCCCCATGTGACAACTACTGAAGCCCTTGTGCTTTAGAGCCTATACTTCACAGTGAGAAACCACCGCAATGAGAAACTTGTGCACCGCAACTAGAGAGTAGGCCCCACTCACTACAGCTAGAGAAAAGCCATCGCAGCAGTGAAGACACAGTTCAGTCAAAAGATAAATAAATATTTTTTTAAAGCTTAAGAAAAAGTCATTTAAAATTCAGCTCTTTTGTAGAAAGTACACACCAGTCTTTGAGTCTCTGAATGGCAGAATTACAAATTCTTTTTATTATTCTTCTACGCTTGCTTATAAATTCAAAGATTTGTGTAATGTTGAATATCAAAATATTTTTATACTTGCATTATTTAGATATACTATTTCTCATTCTAAAAAAGATTATTTTAAAATTAATGTCTTTCCAGCAAAACTTCTCATCACTGCCAATATAAAATGGTATTTCAAATGAAACATATTAAATGAATGTTAAGAAGAAAAATACATAGTCCATCCTGTAGCTCTTCTGTGCTCACATACTCCTTTTACTCCTTAACTTGGTTTATTTTATTTGTAGTTCATGATTTGAGCCGCAGGGTATGCCAACATAATTTAAAGTATATGGTTAAAAATGTAATGTTATTTAAGTTTTACTTATATTGATGCTTTCATCTCTTTACTCCCCAAAACATATTAACAAACATATAGTATGAGATACTTGTTTCACTAGCTGAGAAAATTGCATGATACTTGCACTGATTTCCATATATCATATAATTTTATTATATATAAAATATAGTGTATTAAATACATGTGTCATTATAAATTATATCACACACATCACTGAACAACACAAAATGCAAGCACCAACACTGTTATTTAATTTTCTTGAACTCTGTATTTCAAATAATGTGGAATCAAAATATTTTCAGGTGTCTATCAGGTGGCAATTTAGCCACCTAATATTTAACAGCCTCTTCATTCTCAGGCTCTTTTATTTTATAGATATGCCACTTTCAAGATATGACAATGAAGTCACATATGTCAACATACATAAAGCCAGTATTGAGAGTAGTAACTGTAGTAGATTTGAGATGGCTACAAGCTGTTACTCCTTCTGTTGAGATAGCATCAGTTCCTTTTTCCTTGAACCCAGACTGACTTTAACAGCATGCTGGACCAATGGAATGTGATGGAAGTAACATTCTCAGAATTGGAACACTATTTCTGAGACTCCTGCACTTCCATGCAGGAAGTGTGATCCCAGGCTGCTTGTTGGAGAGGCCACATATACTTGCTCTCCATAAGCCAGCAGTGTCTGTTTGTTAGGTGTTGTTGACAAAGCACAAGACATGTGAGTGAAGCCATCTTGAATCCTCCAGACAAGCCCATTCATCTGTTGGATTCCACTTAGTACTACTCATGATGTCACAGAGAATAGAAGAACCTCCTGGCTGGTACCATGCCTGATTCCTGATTCACTAAATCTTGAAATACAATAAAGTCACTGTTGTTTTGAATCACTGTATTTTGGGTAATTTGTTATTCAGCTATAAAAAACTGGCATAGATGCCTAAATATGATCTTTGCCAAAAAGCATGAGAAGTGCATTTATCATCAGTGAAACTGTCTAAAATAGCTAATAATTTTCTTAGTCCTCTGCTTTCACCAGCGATTCTCAAGCTTTTCTTTTCCTTTTCTGCCATGGCATAATTAATAATAATTTTCACCTCCTCAAAATACTTCCACTAGTGTCATTGCTTATTTGGTCTGCCTCATATCTAATTTAGATTGTGGCTTGTGGATAAGTCCCAATGCACTTGTTGCAATTCAGCCGCTTTTTCTTCTCCTGACTCATGGTAACCGTTGTCTCCAAACCATTGTTGGTAAACCTCTATTCTAGCTATCAGAATATGTCAAAGACATACACAGAAAGTGAAATAAGGTCATGAGCAGTAAACAAACAAACAAAAAATTCACAAACGAACAAAAAACTCCAATATAACCCATTTTTGCACCCTAATCAAAAAAGTCATAGTCTCTAACCTTGGGAAGATTAGAGGTTTGAATACATAAAGGAAAATAAACAATATAATCTGCTAATATATTTAATATAAGTTTTATATTTTACTTATTTTAACACAAATATCTGCTTTATATAATTAAAATTTTGTGATTGGCGTCTAAATTTTTAACCTATGCGTTTGCCTAGGAGTTTGCTCTTCATCATTTAAAGATAAAGATATTAATCTATGAACAATTACTGTACTTGATGTCTTTATTTATATTGATTTAGCATTATCTTTTACCTCAATTTCATTGTTGTTCTTTTCAAGACACCTCATACTTTTGTCTGTCTCTGAATCTATATTTTTTAACTGTTATCTTATTTGATGTTCAAAATAAATGTATGAATTCAGCTCCATTTTATAAACAAGAAAAATCAAGGTTAAAAAAAGGTAAAACATTTAATATACCTAGACAGCATATTAAAATGCAGAGACATTACTTTATCAACAAAGGTCTGTATAGTTTGTCATGGTTTTTCCAGTAGTCATGTAAGGATATGAGAGTTGGCCCATAAAGAAAGCTGAGCACTGAAGAACTGATGCTTTTGAACTATGGTATTGGAGAAGATTCTTGACAGTCCCTTGGACTGCAAGGAGATCCAACCAGTCCATCCTAAAGGAGATCAGTCCTGAATATTCATTGGAAGGACTGATGTTGAAGCTGAAACTCTTATACTTTGGCCACCTGATGCGAAGAACTGACTCATTAGAAAAGACCCTGATGCTGGGAAAGATCGGAGAAGGCAGGAGAAGGGGACAACAGAGGATGAGGTGGTTGGATGGCATCACCGACTTGATGGAAATGAGTTTGAGCTAGCTTCAGGAGCTGGTGATGGACAGGGAAGACTGGCGTGTTGCAGTCTGTGATGTCGCAAAGAGTTGGACACAGCTGAGTGACTGAACTGAACTGAAATGAAGACATTTCCTCAGAGTCACTTAACTCTGTAGACAGAATTTGAAAGCAAAGTTCTGTTGGCTAGATTCTTAACCACTCTTGCCACTACTGGCCCATAAAACCAACATATTTCTTTTTATTATCATATTTTAGGGGCTTCCCTGGTGGCTCAGAGGTTAAAGCGTCTGCCTGCAATGTGGGACACCTGGGTTCAGTCCCTGGGTCAGGAAGAAGGAAAATGGCAACCCACTCCAGTATTCTTGCCTGGAGAATCCCATGGATGGCGGAGCTTGGTGGGCTACGGTCCACAGTTCGCAAAGAGTCGGACACGACTGAGCGACTTCACTTTCACTTTCACTTTAGCTTTTCAGGAAGTATCTAGTGTGTAGAAGAGACAAAATGGATATCTGTTTTCTCAGAAATAATCTTATATTTTCAAAACCCTCAATCTAAGTTCTGAAATAAATTACAAACAGCCAAAATAATTGCAGTTTGACAATATGATATATTTTTCCTGCTCCTTGTCTTTTTCATACTAGCCCTTCCATGTGCATTACCTGTTACATATTTTTTCTCATGAAAAATTGCTACCTTAAGTTGTAGATTCAGCTTAGAAATGACTTCTTCCTCTGATCTCTACAACATAAGGCAATTAGATATCTCTCCACTTCCCATACACTTCATTCTCTTCCCCTATAAAGTGGATATAATAGTACATCCTAATTTATAGGCTGTTGTTAATATTAAAGGAGATGAAGCATGTTGAGTTCTTATACATGTTTTATACTTAGAATAGGATATATTGGCCATATATTCTCTCAAAATATGTATTTCCTAATATATCTTCAAATATGTCAACATATATAAGAGCCAATTAAATACAAATGACTACTATCATAGTATGAATACTACTTTTTACTGGGGGGATAGAATAAGTCTTATAGTTATCAATTCATTTGCACCTCAAAAGCAAATCTAGCAGAAGAATGATATTTGGGCTAGGGAAATTTGATTGTTTACTTTTTTTTAAGGTAAAATAGCAGTGAGAAATCATAAATTTCTTATGTATTTAGGTCTGGCACAACTATAAAGCTAAAATGTCTTCATATTTTATTAAATACAAACTGTAAAATTAATATGATAAACATTTAAGCAAATCTAATATTTTAAATAATGTTATTCAGCTGAAGCTAAATATTTATAAATAGTATAATTATGGTATAAATCTGTATTAGTCAGGGTTTTTTCAGAAAAACAGGACAAATAGAAGGTATATATATATATATATGCCTTCTTGTTTCGATATTTAGTCACTAAGTTGTGTCCAACTTTTTGCAACCCCATGCACTGCAGCCCACAAAGATCCTTTGTACACAGGATTATCCTGGCAAGGATATTGGAATGGTTTGCCATTTCCTTCTTCAGGGGATCTTTCCAACCCAGGGATTGAACTCGCATCTGCTTGGCAGGCAGATTTCTTTACCACTGAGCCACCTGAAAAGCCCCATGTATCTATTTATATATAAGCAGAATAGCTGTGTAACTTCAAGTTCAAAAACTGGAAGAAGAGCCAGAGTTTTAGTGTGAGTCCAAAACCAAGAAAAGGGCCAATGTTCCAGCTGAAACTACTATATAGGAGGAGTTTCCTCTTGAACTTTTTGTTCTATTCAGGCCCTCAAAGGATTGAATGAGGCCCCCTCTCACACTGAGGAGGACAATCTGCTTCTGTCCGTCTACCTATTCAAATGTTAATCTCATCCAGAAAAATATTTGACCAAATGTCTAGACACTTACTGCCCTATTCAAGTTGACTTGTAAAATTAGCCATCACATATTCCTATTCTATATTGAAACTACCATTTTAAAATTTTGTTCATTTGTACTTCATGATAATTTTTCTTTTTTTCACTCATCATTATTTGTACACTACCTTTTCTATAGTTTGTTTGTTTTTTTTTGTTCACTTAGCCTTTGGCTATTAGAGTATAACTAATTGTTGCCAGAGAGATTAATTTCAGTGCTTTAACACTTGAGTGTTCAATATGAAAGCATCCTGCTATTAGACTCACATCTGACTGATCCAGGTTGTGTTTATATTTTTAAATATGCATTATAACATAAATGAAAGAAAAATAGAAAAAAATTCAGACTTTTAAGATATATACCCTGAACTCAAGAGATACATAGATTACAATTTAAGAAGTATGTTGTTAAGGATCTCTGAAGTTTATAAATTATTCTGAAGTTTATAAATCAGTTTGAAGTGAAAGTCCTACAAGGTTTCCTTGAAGTTTTGATTTTACATAAAGTTATTCTTATTTAACTTATATGCAGAGTACATCATGAGAAACATTGGGCTGGAAGAAGCACAAGCTGGAATCAAGATTGCTGGGAGAAATATCAATCACCTCAGATATGCAGATGACACCGTCCTTATGGCAAAAAGTGAGTTCAGTTNTTCTTGTTTTTAAAATTCTTGATTCCTGGTGACATTAACATAAATAATCACTTGCTCTATCATGGCATAACAGTTTCAGACTTATAGTAACTCTGTTATAACTTAAAATACAGTTACTATAAGCAGGTTAAGGTTTCTTTGGAGTCCCTTCTTGTTCCACCATGTAAGTCATTTAGAATCATTTCTCTCTGTGTGGTTAAACATCCTCAGAGAATTATTTTTAAGAAGGATCGATTTATTGTTCCACTGATTATTTATTTAACTACATTTACCTTCTTCCTTCCCAAATGAGTGTGCATGATCTACACAGTTCTGCCTTATTTATTTTGTTTTACCAAATTATATACTCTGGAATTCAACTCATAGTGGTCTACACAAATGTTCCTTGTTCCATTTACAGCTTTACCATCGAGTGGATGTACTATAGTTCTTTCAAACAATCCTATATTAATGGCCTCTCAGGTGAAACATTTATTTTCAATAAATGAAATATGTTCATAAAAGGTATTTCAATATAATATGTCTGCTTCTCCTAACTGATTAGTCGCCATCAACTCAACTTACTGAAACTAATTTTTCATTTCTTGATATTTTCAAGTACCTCTTAGATCTTCCTTCAACTTCCACAACATTCTATGTGTTAACCATTATATAATAATCACTGCACTGTACTGTGCTAACTACTTTTCTTTGTTGTTTATGCTAATGGATTATGAAGACTTTGATGTCAGAGTCCTTACTTTTAATCCTCATTGCCAACATGAGTTCCTGGTCAAAACTGTTGAGTGAATGAATTGCAAACAGAAGTGACAAGTCCACCTGAATATACTTTTAAATAACTTCTACTCCTATGTTAAGATAAGTAAGAATATCCTCGAGATTAACATTTTAAAAGTTCATGATACAGAAAGTCATCATTATACTTTCAATGGAATCTTTGATAAAGATACTAAGGAATATTTATAAATTCTCACAATTCTTACTGTTATATTAGACATTCTTAATATTGTATTCAGTTTTACCCATGCAAAAGAGAAAGCTCTTTTTTATTAATTAAAAGGGAACTACAGATGAAGCATTAGCCAATAACATGTTAGCCCAAGGCTTTATCCTCTTGCTAGTATCAGAGAATGTGTTAGATCCCTTCCAATCATGAATTTAAAAGAAGAAACAGAAAAGCTTTGCCCACCTCTTGTTACATTATTTTCTTGACCTCTTCTTTGCCCCTCCTCGCTCTTCAACTAGGATGGCAGACAATTCCATCTGTTACATAATCAGTTAGTGTGCTAGATATTTTCACTAGCCAGAGTCTTGGCAGAAAACAGATGACATATTCTAAGTGGATAATACAGAGAAAGTTTAGTATAAAAGTTAAAACACTATTACAAAGACGTAGCTGGGATAAAGGAAGTGAATACAGTAACTGAGTGTCCACAAGAGAAAGGAAGTCCTGTATATCCCTCCTGAACCTGAAGCTACAAAGTAAGGGGTGCTTACCCGAGCCCCAATAGGGGTTCACTGCTGTGTTCCCAGCACCCAGATTTCTGCTTGGCTTATTATAGATACTGAAATAGTTTTCGAATGAATGAATTGGAGAATATGTTAATAATAATATAACATGTTAGTGTTAACACTACAATTTATAAATGTACAAAAACTGTAAAAGTAAATAAATTCAGGGATATACATAATTTACNGGGTTCACTGCTGTGTTCCCAGCACCCAGATTTCTGCTTGGCTTATTATAGATACTGAAATAGTTTTCGAATGAATGAATTGGAGAATATGTTAATAATAATATAACATGTTAGTGTTAACACTACAATTTATAAATGTACAAAAACTGTAAAAGTAAATAAATTCAGGGATATACATAATTTACATAAATACAGGGGTTCCCTGGTAACTCAGTTGGTAAGCAATCTGCCTGAATTGCAGGAGACCCGGGTTTGAATGCTAGTTCAATTCCTGTGTCAGGAAGTTTCCCTGGAAAAGGGATAGGCTAGCTACTCCAGTATTCTTTGGCTTCCCTGGTGGCTCAGATGATAAAGAATCTGCCTGCAATACAGGAGAGCTGGGTTCGATCTCTGGATTGGGAAAATCTCCTGGAGGAGGACATGGCAAGCCACTCCAATATTCTTGCCTGGAGAATCCCCATGGACAGAGGAGCCTGGCAGGCTACAGTCCATGGGATTGCAAAGAGTTGGACATGACTAAATGACTAACCACATAGCCCACACTTTGCATATAAAGGATTGTTTAGGATTCTTACTTATATTTACAAACTACTTTATAATAATAAACCACTTTATAATAATAAAAAAACTTTTCCTTGGTTTTAAATACAAGAGATAATAATATGCTTTCTGGCTTGGATAAAGCTAGGACTCCTTTCCAAGGAGTTAAAGAGTATAAGCTTTATTTTGAAATCAAAGCGACCTGGAAGATAAATAAATAGATAGGCATAGGAACTTCAAAATAAAAAGAATATCATAAGTACAGTAAGATGAAATGTTTGACATGGCATCATCTGACTTTGCTTTTATCTTTTGTTATATAACTGGTATCTAGATGTGCTTATGAGGAAAGAAAAGGGAAGCAAAGATTGGAAGGTTTCATCTAAGATCTTAGGACTCAGAGCAGTTTAGTCATTTGCCAGCTATTTGACTTTGAGTTGTTTCAATGCCTTTAGACATCGGTTTCAGTGTCCATGCTGTTAGATTAAAAATATCTATTTTTCTGAGGTGTGCAGATTACAAGAGATGACCTATATAAATCATGCTTACCTCCCACTGTCATTATTCTGTTTTGATAAGTATTTCCTTGGCCCATAAAGCCTCTGAGACCCATTTTTTGTTTGGTAATCAAGAGTCAAAGAGCACAAATATTCAAATTCTTAAATAAATTTTACCAAAGCAACCAATAAATTCTTGGTCACTCTACATGCAGTTTGTCATCTTTCCAAACATCTAGTTAGAATCAGTATGGTAGGAATTTATGTTATCTCCAACTGCAACTGCTAAGTCAAAACATTAAGTTAGACTGAGTTATATGAAGTAAATCAATTTGGACATACAGTTTTTACCTTTCCTTTCTTCAGTTTGGTAATGTGGTGTATCACACTGGTTGATCTGTGGATATTGAACTTCCCTTGCAAAATACGACACAGAGACACAAAGTGACCAAATGTTCCTGGAACAATGGTACGGATAGACTTGTTCAACACAAGAATGACACAAAACTTCAATTTGTAAAAACAACACCACCAACAACAAGAAAACAGGATGTGCAAACCACAATAAAGTGAAGCATAATAAAAAGAGGTACACCTGTGTCGGAATGTGGCAAATCAAATCACTGCTATTTATTAACATATGCTCCTCCTGGGTATCATGAACTAGAACTTCTAAAGTCATACTCTTCGTAAACTAAATGGTATCCATCTGTGCTATTTCCAAATGTTTTCTCTTCTGACAGTAGTCAGAGCATTATGATTTTGAAAATATTCATATATTTTTCTTGAAGACAAATGACAAAAATTGTGGACATCCACAAAACAAAGAAAATAAAATATGATGAAATAAACCCCTCTCATTACACCAAGTCCTACCAGAAACCAAGAGGAACAAAACCACCATCACAGCACTGAAGTAGTTTTAAATGAAAGGAAATAGAACATTAATATTATACCATAAAAACAAAGCTCTCCTTTTTTTTTCATTGAAAACAATAGGAAGACTTTGCATATTATGAATCTGAAGCTAAAATGAGAGAACATGGCTAACCTTTCTAAAACAATTCTCTCTCCTGAGGGTTAGTTCTGCCTCTGTAATCACATAATTTCCATGTTGTTTTATGCATTCCCTATGGCTGAATCAACTACAATATCATTACATATTAAAATTTCAACACAGAAGTGCATATTTAAATGCTGTGCTTGATATAAAAGTCATGAAGAGACTGGAGGCAAGTTGGAGAAACAGCTGAGCTTAATAAAGAGATCAATATAGCTGAAGAGACACATTACAGCCGAATTTCCCAAGATTTCTCATACACACACAAAAGAAACCAAAAAATAAAACACGTTTTTCCAGAATGCTCTTAGTGGGAATGTAGCTGTCTTTATGGTGTAGTAAAAATATTATTTTTAGTGTCACACCATTTTGAAACAATTTTATTCTGGGTCACTTATCTTTAGCAGTCCAGTAACTCTTAAAATAAGAATGTGCAATACATAAATTCATACCTAGGAATCCTTATAATTGATTTGTTCGTTTACATAAGTTTCCAGTAGAAAAATCAACTGATAATGAATCTTATTTGAAAATTATATTCTGGATAATGGATAAAGATCAACCAAAAAAAGGTGGTCTTTCAAGATTATCTATTTTACCTATGTCTACATATTCATGCCTAAAAAAATTGTTACCTTTTACCTGAAATTATATTAAAAGTTCTTTTTTAAAACATACTGAACAAAACTAAATGTTTCCAAATTGTGACTCTGCTTCACTTCTTTAGCAAGCAAATCACTCTAGAAAAACAGTTTTTGTTTGAAAGTTTTTATTTAAAGCGAACATAAATTCTAAGCTGACACCTCACCCATATTAATGGTGGAAATATTTTCATTTAGATCTTCTATTAGTCCGATAGACATAGATGTGTTAGAGTGTGTGGAGTGGGTTTCACTTGCTTAAGGTTTTGAAAATGCATGGTGTGAGTTACTAGTACTTGCACGATTCCATTGATTCAAAATTACCTTATGAAGAATGCTACTCATGTTCACATTACTGAAACAGGCATTCTTTAACTGAGAGAGTAGTAACCTACTGCCATAAATACATTTAAACCATCCTGNGAGTGTGTGGAGTGGGTTTCACTTGCTTAAGGTTTTGAAAATGCATGGTGTGAGTTACTAGTACTTGCACGATTCCATTGATTCAAAATTACCTTATGAAGAATGCTACTCATGTTCACATTACTGAAACAGGCATTCTTTAACTGAGAGAGTAGTAACCTACTGCCATAAATACATTTAAACCATCCTGAGTACCATAAAATAAGAACAGGCACAGAGGGAAGACAAAGATGTTAAAATAAGTTCTCCTAGATAGTATTGAGACTATACAGAAATGGCTAAAGACAGTTAAAGGTTTTACATTAAGATAAACTAAAATCTGTTCTTTTCAGAAATTTTCCATATCTGAAGAACATTTCTTTGAATCTCAGAAAAAAATCTAAAATTTCTTTACAAATCAGCAGTGTTGTTTTACAAAAAATGTACTCAAAGCAGTTATCACTGTATATTCATATATATCTGACCAAGTCTTCATGTTATGATTACATAGTATTATATTATTTTTCTTAATAAACAAGTGGAAAAACAATAAAATAAAATAAAGAGCTATCTATAAAAATATTCATTTGAAGCTTTATAATATAAAAAAATGAAAGCATATAAAAGAATGGGAATAAAAAATTTGGTTGAATAGCTCATGGCCAGATTACTTATAAGGTACGAAAAAACTATAAGATGACTTTTATGAAGAATTTTTGATAACAAGTATGTGACCATATGTTAAGAAAAGATCATGTAATTACAAATAAAAATATCTCAACNTGAGTAGTAACAATGATAATGAAGATCATGAGAGTAAAAGCAAATGGACTCAAACTTTGGCAGGAAGTATTGAGATATCCTTCTAGATGATCTGATGTCTTTATAGGTGACCCAGTATGTTTCCAGGTCATCCAACATCCTTCTAAATGGTCCAGTGTCCTTCTGTGTGTGTGTGTGTGTGTGCACGCGTGTGCGCTAGGTCACTTCAATCATGTCTGAGTCTTTGCAACCCCGTGGACTGTAGCCCACCAGGCTCCTCTGTTCATGGGATTTTCCAGACAAAACTACCAGAGTGGGTCGCCATGTCCTTCAACAGGGGACCCAACCCCGAACCAAGGATAGAGCCCACGTCTCCTGTGTCCCCTGCGTCATCCAATATGTTTGTAGATGGCAAGATATCCTACTAAATTACGAACAGCAACTGGAGCTGTGCAGTGAGAACAAATTTCTACTTTGATATCAGGCAAACCTGGCTTCAAATTCTAGCTTGTTTATGCTATTAATTACATTACTTCATCTCTCTGAACCTTAAGTTTCCCATCTGAAACTGGGATCAACACGCACTCTTTGAGGCTTGTTGTCATGATTACAAGCAGAATGGTTGGCACACAGTTGATAGTAAATGCATGGCACCTGGTGACCCCTCTCCCCAGGAGAAAAGAGTTTAAAGTTCTGAGCTCCCCTTACACCTCAGGCCCAGAGACTCTTGCTTCTAAATGATAGAGTTGGTCATAGACCAGGGAATTTCCACTTTGGCCTCTCAGACAAGTGGCCACCAAATGTGATTTCAGAATCACTCAGAACCCGCCTTCCCAGAAACTTCAACATTGCCATTGCTTGAAGGTTCTTCTTGTTTTGAGACTTGGCCTGAGTCCCTGTGGCCTTCCTCAAGGTCACATTACCCTGGGAAGCAGCAGAGCCTGGGTGTTCAGAAGGAGCCTTGGGGTTAAATAGCCCAGATGTGGATCCTGACCCCCATCTGCGTTTTCTCATCTGTTAAATGGGGTGAAGGAACATGAGACCACCCAGCTACTGGAGTTCTTGTGGCAGTTCTGAGATATGGGGCTTGTACCTAGACAGCACATTAAACAGCAGAGACATGACTGTGTCAACAGAGGTCTGTCTAGTCAAGGCTATGGTTTTTCTAATAGTCATGTATGGATGTGAGAGTTGAGCTATAAAGAAAGCTGAGCGCTGAAGAATCGATGCTTTTGAACTGTGGCGAAGGAGAAGACTCTTGAGAGTCCCTTGGACTGCAAGGAGAGATCAATCCTGGGTGTTCATTGGAAGGACTGATGTTGAAGCTGAAACTCCAATATTTTGGCCACCTGATGCAAAGAGCTGAGTCATTTGAAAAGACCTTGATGCTGGGAAAGATTGAGGGCAGGAGGAGAAGGGGACGACAGAGGATGAGATGGTTGGATGGCATCACTGACTCAATGGACATGAGTTTGATGAACTCCAGGAGTTGGTGATGGACAGGGAGGCCTGGTGCACTGCGGTTCATGGGGTTGCAAAGAGTCGAACACGACTGAGCACCTGAACTGAACTGAACACAGTAAGTGTTCAGTAATGGTAGCTGATGTTGCTGTTATTAGTACTGTCTTGTGGGAAGCAAAGACCACATGTCCAGGAAATCTCAGAGGAACCCAGCAAATGATTGATTCAGCGGGCATTTTATAAGCACCTACTATATGCCCCGGCCCCGAGGCAGACCCGGCACACTGTGTGGGGTGCAGACAGGAAGCAGTGAGACACATCCCCAGCTGCCAGGGGGCGACAGCGCCCCTGGGGTGACCAGACGCCTTTGGCCGGTTGGGCCCTGAGCTATGTCACCCCACGGTGGCCTGTCTGCTGGGTGTGGGCTGGATCCTTCCGTTACTTTGCACAAGCTGATTTGCGTGGAAGTGGGCTGATCTGCCTGAGGAGTCAGGAGTGGGGGAGCTGACTGTGGACCCCAAGATATTTGCCTCGTGGCTTTGTCCTGAACACTGTGGACAGAGCCCTTAGGCCCAGGCTCCAGGAAGCTCCAGGCCCAGGCTCTTGTCACTGAGAGGGGCCCTGCAGGGCACTGGGGACAAAACAGTGCCAACTCGGTGCAGGACAGGGCTGGGGGCACGCCCTGCCTCTGTGCAGAGCACTGAGTGGCTGACACTGGAAGGGCGGGAGACCCCACTGGGCATCTGCAGGCCTACAGCTTTGGGGTGCTGAGACCTCCAGGAGCAGCAGCGGAGGTGGGGTTGGGGAGCAGCGCAGAAGACTGTGAGAGCCCTGGGAGTCCCAAGTCTGCTCTGGAGACCCCCAGACATAACGACAAGACTTTATGTTGTGAGGATTTAGGAAGGAGCTGACTTATGTGGACCAGACGAGAGACCAGAGGCGTTTCTGGCTGTTAGTATGATTCTCCCAGGGGCCCACGACCTTTGATACCGGGTGGAAGGGTACTCCCAAGAGATACACCATTATCAAGGCTTTGCCTTTTTCATCTTTAATTGTAATTTATTGCAGTATAGTTGCTTTGCAATGTTGTGTGAGCTTCTACTGCACAGCAAAGTGAAGGAGCCACACAGCTGTGTATATCCCTACCCTCGTGGGCTTCCTTCCCATTCACGTTACCCCAGAGCCTTAGCTGGAGTTCACTGTGCCATGCAGTATGTCTAGTTTACGCCGTTGTTGTTCAGTTGCTAGGTCATGTCTGACTCTTTGTGACCTCACAGACTGTAGCCCGCCAGGCTCTTCTGTCCATAGCATTTCCCAGGCAAGAATACTGGATTGGGTTGCCATTTCCTTCTCCAGGGGATCTTCCCAACCTGGGGATTGAACCCAACCTGCATTGGCAGACAAATTCTTTGCCGCTGAAGTACCAGAATAGTACCAGTACGACACATACCATTTACACGAGGTCTTTGATATCACCATTTGTACGATGGGTATTATTTGTTCCATTTGCAGAAGGGGTTTGTGGAGCTCCTTCCAGGCAGAGCACTGACTAGACCCGGTCTCCTCGCTCTCAAACCTGATTCTTTTCCAGTGGGCCTTCGACGTGGGCCATCTGGACAGTGGGTGGTGTTGTGGGTTGAACTGTGTCCCCCCACTCCCACAGATGTATATACCCCAGTACCATGTTTGGAGATACGGTCTTCAAAGAGGTAGTTAAGTTAAAATGAGATCATTAGGGCGGCTCCTATTCTAACATGACTTGCTTCTGTTAGACCTTGCGGTCTTTTCCTAAGACCCGTCGCTCCAAAGATCACCGAGACTCGGATTCGGTGCAAACAGCAAGAGGATTTATTAAGCCGGCGCGCCGGGGTTCAGTCACCTCCAGAGAGGAACGAACCCCAAACTGTCGTTACAGAGCACTTTTAAGCACAAAAACCACAAACGGGTGTAACTAGGGTGGGGACAATTTAATTGGTTCACATAGGCTCGTTTGCTATCAGGTCTATACAGCTGGTCAGGGCCACATTCCGGCGGCCTGAAAAATAATTTTTTTTAGAAAGTCCCTAAAGGAAAAACATCCCTAAAGGCCACATTGCATTAGATAAGAACCTGCCATGTTACATGAGATAAAAACCTGCTCTCAAGGGTTTAGCAAAAAACTTAATTTTTCTCTCACTTCCTTTAAGAAGAGACTGGGACACAGGCAGGTAGGAGACTGCCATCTGCAAGCCAATGACGAAGGCATCAGAAGGCCCCAACCCCGCCCGAAATGGATCAGGACCCTCTGGTGTTGTCCCCCATGTCCTCTGCCTGACTTTTGTCTGTGGGCAAACCTTAGCCAAAGAATAAATTTAATCAGAGAAGTGAGAACGTGGAGAAACCAAGGAAAACTGTCAAAGAAGACCAAAGAATGATCACAGAGCAATTAAGCACAGTCAAGGACTTTGGTACCTCCTCCAGGACTACAGATCATGTCCTGAGCCGCATCCTGTGAGCTGCCTTCCAGATACTGAAACCCCGACCAGCCGCTGGTTATAAGGTGGTGCTTTACTCACTAAGTCATGTCCGACTCTTTCGACCCTATGGGCTGTAAGCTGCCAGGCTCCTCAGTCCATGCGATTCTCCAGGCAAGAACACTGGTTGCCATTGCCTTCTCCATGCAATTTCCTTCTACTTGGTGGAGAAGTTACCTGCCTGATGACCAGACCGTAGCCAGGACATAAGCTGCCCCAGTTCCAAGAACTGGCCTCAGGGAAGTGGGAACAAACTAACCCTAGAACTGAACACCAACTATACTTGAAAGAATCAAGATGATGGTCAGACCACCGACGGCCAATTTCAAAAGGACTGTCAGGGCCGACTCTGCTCTTTCTGTTATGTAGCCCCCTCCTCTGTCTGTAAAACCTCTCGCCCCCTGATTGTCAGGGGGCAGGGTGACTTTAGATAGGCATCTGCCCTCCCTGCAACCCCTCCTAGTTGCTAGCATCCAAAAGAAACTTTCCTTTCCACCAATCTTGCCTCTTTATTGGCTTTTTTGGAGCAGCGAGCAGCCAGAACCCACATCTGGTTACTTACAGTACCTTGATCTCTGACCTCCAGCTTCTAGAACTGTGAGAAAACAAAATTCTCTTGTTGAAGCCACCCAACCTGTGGTGCTTTGTTATGGCAGCCTGAGAAACTAACACAGGTGTTAGGAGAGCCCAGACATAATAATGGATGCACAGGCAGGCTTCCTGGAGGAGATGAGCGGCCTCTAGCCATGACCTTCTTTCTTCTGCTTGGCCCCCATCCTCTCCCCACAATGTCCACACATGCCAAATCAGCATGAGAGACTGTTCTGAGGGGCTGTCCCGGGCCCCAGGCTGCTGCCTGTAGCCAGACCTTCCCTGACTCCCTGAGCCACGGGGCTTCCCATCTTGNCTAGCCATGACCTTCTTTCTTCTGCTTGGCCCCCATCCTCTCCCCACAATGTCCACACATGCCAAATCAGCATGAGAGACTGTTCTGAGGGGCTGTCCCGGGCCCCAGGCTGCTGCCTGTAGCCAGACCTTCCCTGACTCCCTGAGCCACGGGGCTTCCCATCTTGCTGTCTCAGTTTCCACCTCCATACAATGGGAATAATGTCCTTTGATGCCTCCNTAGCATTTCTTAACTCTAGGTGTCAGTTCTTCGTCTGCATATTATGTAAATAATTGTTCTTTAACAAAGTATAACCAAATTCCAGTTTCCACTGAGCCCAGTATTTGTGTACCTGTGTACTCCTGACATTCAGAAACAGGATCATTCCATCTAACAGCCAGGGCCTAAGGGAAAAATCAAGCAGCTATTTAAACTAATGACAGTTGAAAATTAATTCAATTTGAGTGACTTAAGTATCACAGAAGCAGAATAAATTGCAGAATTAGAAGGTCAAGATGTCTGGCTTAAAAAGCTATCTTCTTATCTTTACACAAGGTAAAGTATTCATTCAACAAACATGTCAGAAGCCCAAGCACTCTTTCAGGTGATCAGCTGGTGGTACAATATTAAACAAAACTGACACAATCTCTGGCTTTCCAATGCTGAGAATCTAGTGTATGTTGACTGAAAAAATTATACAACCTAAAAGCTGAGAATTATGTTTTATTCGTTGAACTTTCTGAAGACGCAGGCTTGGAAGGCAGCCTTTCAGATAGCTCTGGGGGACTGACTGCTTGAAAGAGTCAAGGGAAGAGCTAGGATACATAGCATAGGGGAGTTTTGCAACAACAAACAAACAGAAAAAACGGGTAGTTGGAACATGAAAATACTACTGTTCATTGAAGAAAAGCAAACTTCTCAGGTTAATGAATTTAGCACTTTTCTATGGGAAGATGTAAGAGTCTGGGATCACTGGAATCATTTCTTCGATATATAGCTTAACTATCTAGGGCCAGTACTCTGTTGCTTTCCAGCCTGAATCCCCTCAGGGTGCACGGTCAGGGTGGATACAGTGGCTGATGGCTTGTAAACACAGTATTCTCTGTTTACTAATATAGCAAGTGACATTCTTCATCCGTATGTAGGAGTAGGGAAATATATATATATAATTATAAATTTACAAGGTTAATTAAATTATTTTATTATTAATTATAAGGGAAGACATGAAACATACGTTGAGAAAATGGATCTCTAAGTTAAATCTTGGAAAATAAGAACTTGGGACTGTGAGGAGAAAAACATGGACAATTTTTANTCTCTGTTTACTAATATAGCAAGTGACATTCTTCATCCGTATGTAGGAGTAGGGAAATATATATATATAATTATAAATTTACAAGGTTAATTAAATTATTTTATTATTAATTATAAGGGAAGACATGAAACATACGTTGAGAAAATGGATCTCTAAGTTAAATCTTGGAAAATAAGAACTTGGGACTGTGAGGAGAAAAACATGGACAATTTTTAAATGTATTTCATAGAAAAGTGAAATAGAACTTGGTAAAGGATTACATTTAGCAGTTAAAAGGGATAGTTTGTCATCAAATTTTCGGCTGTGCTTCTGCTTAGTTGTTCAGTCATATGCAACTCTTTGTGACCTTATGGATTGCAGCTCCTCTGTCCGTGGAATTTTTCGGGCAAGAGTATTGGAATGGGTTGCTGTTTTCTTCTCCAGGGGATCTTTCTCACCCAGAGATAGAACCCGCGCCTCCTGTGTCTCCTTCATTGCAGGTGGATTCTTTATCTGCTGAGCCATCAGGGAAGCTCCTAGGTAGGTGGAGGTATAATCGACTGAACTGGATAATAAAAGGAAGGAAAGATTTGGAGGAAAGCTTGAGTTCAGCTTTTGGAATCCAACATTTATAATAACAATAACACCTTTAAGAGATAATGCCAAGTAGCAACTAATATATGAACTGGGAAATTAGAAAGGAGTCCAGAATTGTATTTAAATTTGAGGCCCATCAGCATGTGTATTGTATTTAAAACCATGGGAATGGATGAAATTGCTTAGAGAGATAATTCTGCATAAGAGGTGATAAAGTCTATGAATGAGGCTTGAGGATTTCCAAGGATTTTATAGAAACTATTTCTCAAATGTTGTCTGTGAAATAAGTGTCAGCATTCCTTGAATACTTCTTAGAAATGCAGTGTCTCAGGAGCCTCTCCAGACCTGTTGACTAATATCTTGCATTTAGAAGGCCTCTTGATAATTAACATGTTAAATTTTGAAAAGCACTTGAGAGTAGGTGTTGGGAAAGGAAACTGAGAAAAGAAAAGGAAAAAGGAGAACCAGGAAAATATGGTGTCATGAAGGCCCCTGGGAAAGACAACATGAAAACGTTTAAGGAGTAATCACTAGTTGCAATGATGTTGGGAGGATATTAAGATGACAGAATGAGTGGGCCTTAAATTTAACAGCATGGGGTTTGATAAGTGATATTATCCAGAGCAGTTTTGATAGAGAAATGCAAGTGGAAGCCAAGAATTAGGTTAGTTGAAAAATGAATGGAAAGTGATGAAAAGGCAACAACCACATGGAGACAACTCTTTCAAGAAGTTTGCACTTGAAGGAGAGTGAGGCTAGGTCAAGAGGTGAAAAGAATGCGAAGCTGAAGACGGAGTCAAAGTGGACGCTATCAACACAAGCAATAATAGATGATGGGTGACATTTAAACATTAATGAGAATAATCAACCACAAAAATATTTGTAAGCAAACAGGAGGTTTCTAACTATTGCTTCTTGTCTTGCATACAGGCTGCTCAGGGAACAGGAATTCAAAGTAAACATGATGAGTTTATCTTTGAGATGTGAGGATCTTTTCTTTATTGTTGAAGGAGAAGAAAAGTATATAGATGACCATAAGCTCAGAGATATGGGTAGAGGGATGATTAAGGAATGTATGTTCAATATTTCGAATATGTAAGAAAGTCATTTGCTAAAAGTGAAAGTGGAAGTGTTGCCAAATATTTGGTAAAAAGAAATCTTTTTATCTTGTTACATAAAAATTATTAAATTGATAACAACTCTTCCAGGTTTTAACTAGCTCAATTTTACAGATAATAAATTTCATGAACAAGCTTGAAAACCAACTCAGCAAATTTACTTCAGATCCATTATCAACTACAAAGACAACTTTTTTATGGAGAGAATTTACTAGAAAAACATAAGAATAAAATTCATAGTGATGAATTTTAACAACCATTGACCATTTTGTACTATAACCAGCAAAACACTGTCCTTACACAAATGAAAACTGACTTGATTTCACTGACTCACTTTTTGTCTTCACATTAAATATATTCATATGGACCATTAAGAGAACACAATAATAATTACTAACAGCAAAAGTAGTTAACCTTTGTGTAACAGTTCATAAGGCATTTTAACATACTTTATTTTACTATGTATTATCCCATAATATTTATTTACTAACTGAATACATTTTCTTATAAAGAAGAGTTTTTTTAAGATTTTTTGATGTTGGATCAGAAGCAAATTATATTAGGATGGTTTATCTCTTGTAATATTGTTGTGCCGTTGAATTAAATAAAACATATGAAAATACATTATTCCCAAAGAAATTTAAAACCCCAAAATTAAGAATACAAAAAGAAAGACAAAGTTCAGGAAAAGAATATCATTGCAATTTTCAAAACCATGAGCAAAGTCCTGACTTACCACTCAGTGGATTCTGATGAAAGTTGTATTTTATGGTAATATCAACTTTAGGATTGACCATAAATAATTAGTGAAAGTATCCGTTGGTTAGAAGAATACTTTTGAGATAACTATTCTCATTTCTATGAAATAAGAAACTTCCATAGGAAGCTATTCAGTACACTGTAAAATAATATGTTCTAAGAAAAGCTTAGGAGATTCTTGGAAGATTACTCTACACAACCCTTTAATGTTGCCAGGACAGTAGAAAATTTAAGAGATACCACTATTGGGTTTGGTAGCAGGAGAAGGAAATAGCAACCCACTCCAGTACCCTTGCCTGGAAAATCCCATGGACAGAGGAGCCTGGTGGGCTACAGTCCATGGGGTAGCAAAGAGTCGGACACGACTGAGCAACTTCACTTAAAGTACAATTGGGAAAATATCCATATGCCTTTTGCCAAGATATAAGAGGAAATCATAACCACGAGTAGCATGACACAAAAGATGGAAGGGTTGGGCACCTAAAAACAATGACTGCCAACTCTGCCAGAAACATCCTGAGAGCTTAGGGCAGTAAAAACAAGTAAGCAAACAGACAATTCACGTTTGCCAAAGAGCCAAACCATGTGCTAACTAAAGCAATCTCTGTTCAAATCTACAGACAAAACTATTACCTCCTAGGAGGCTTGATGATTCGTACCTACAAGATAGGAAAAGCAGGAGGCTACGGAAAATATGAATAATGAAAACTCAGCAGTAATATATCCATTATTTCCAGAAGAATTTAGAGCTTGACCTCCTTATCTTTTACTTTTACTCAGTACCTATTTCCTTCTCTAGGGGATCTTCTCTCCCCAGGGATTAAACTCTGGTCTCCTGTGTTGCAGGCAGATTTTTTACCATTTGAGTCACCAGGGAAGCACCCTTCACTTTCTCCTATCTTTTTTACACGGCAGTACACTGTCTAGATTTGTCATAGCCTTTCTTCCAAGGAGTAGGCATCTTTTAATTTCATGACTGCAGTCACATTCCGTAGTAATTCCAGAGTCGAAGAAAACAAAATCTGTCACTGTTTCCATTGTTTCCCCATCCATTTGCCATAAAGTTTTGGGACTGGGTGCCATGATCTTTCTTTTTTGAATGCTGAGTTTTAAGTTATCTTTTTCACTCTCCTCTTACACTCTCCTCAAGAAGCTCTTTAGTTCCTCCTCACTTTCTTCCGTTAAATTGATATCATCTGCATATCTCAGGTTGCTGCTCTTTCTCCTGGCAGTCTTGATTCCAGCTTGTCCATCCACCCAGCATTTCACATAATGTACTCTGCATATAAGTTAAATGAACAGAGTGAGAATATACAGCCTTAACATCCCCCTTTCCCAATTTTAAACCAGTCCATTGGTCCATGTCTGTTTCTAACTATTGCTTCTTGTCTTGCATACAGGCTGCTCAGGGAACAGGTAAGATGGTCTGGTATTTCCAGCTCTTCAATAATTTTCCACGGTTTGTTGTGATCTACAAAATCAAAGACATATTAACACTGCCTTCAATTTTTTTAAGTTATAACTATTTCTTTTAGTTTTTATTTTACATTGAAATTATTGTCTTTGTTTAGTCACTAAGTCATGTCTGACTCTTTTGCCAGCCCATGGACTGTAGCCCCCAAAACTCCTCGATCCATGGGGTTTTCTAGGCAAAAATTGTAGAGTGGGTTGCCATTCCCTTTTCCAGGGGATCTTCCCAACACAGGGATTGAACCCACATCTCCTGTATTGCCAGGTGGATTCTTTCCCACTAAGCCATATGGGAAGTCCAAATTTTCCATGCGTCATAAAATTTTAAACTCACTCCAAAGCAGAAGAAAACGTGACCCATAATCAAAAAAGAAACTCTCAATAGAGGATGAAACACGAATACTCCTGATGTCAAAATATTCTACAGGGATTTTGAAATAACTATATTAAAAGTGCTAATTTATCCATTCAGTTCAGTTCACTCTCTCAGTCGTGTCCGACTCTTTGTCACCCCATGGACTGCAACACGACAGGCCTCCCTGTCCACTATCAACCCCTGGAGTTCACTCAAACTCATGTCCTTTGAGTCGGTGATGCCATCCAGCCATTTCATCCTCTGTCGTCCTTTTCTCTACCCGCTCTCAATCTTTCCCAGCATCAGGATCTTTTCAAATGAGTCAGTTCTTCACATAAGGTGGCCAAGGATTGAAGTTTCAGCTTCAGCATCAGTCTTTCTAATAAATACTCAGGACTGATTTCCTTTAGACTGGACTGGTTGGATCTCCTTGCAGTCCAAGGGACTCTCAAGAGTCTTCTCCAACACCACAGTGCAAAAGCATCAATTCTTAGGTGCTCATTTTTCTTTTGGAGAAGGCAGTGGCACCCCACTCCAGTACTCTTGCCTGGAAACTCCAATGGTTGGAGGAGCCTGATAGGCTGCAGCCCATGGCGTCACTAAGGGTAGGGCATGACTGAGTGACTTTCACTTTCACTTTTCACTCTCATGCATTGGGGAAGGAAATGGATCCATTCCAGTGTTCTTGCCTGGAGAATCCCAGGGACGGAGGAGCCTGATAGGCTGCTGTCTACAGGGTCGCACAGAGTCGGACACGACTGAAGCGACTTAGCAACAGCAGCAGCTTTCTTCAGTCTAATTCTCACATCTACACATGACTACTGGAAAAACCATAGCTTGGACTAGATGGACTTTTGTTGGCAAAGTAATGTCTCTGCTTTTTAATATGCTGTCTAGGTTGGTCACAACTTTTCTTCCAAGAAGCAAGCATCTTTTAATTTCATGGCTGCAGTCACCAACTGCAGTGATTTTGAAGCCCCCAAAAATAGTCTGTCACTATTTCCACTATTTCCCTATCTGTTTTCCATGAAGTGATGGGACCAGATGCCATGATTTTCATTTTCTGAATGTTGAGTTTTAAGCCAACTTTTTCACTCTCCTCTTTCACTTTCATCAAGAGGCTCTTTAGTTCTTCTTCACGTTCTGCCATAAGTATCATGTCATCTGCATATCTGAGGTTATTGATACTTCTCCAGGAAATCTTGATTCCAGATTGTGCTTCATCCAGTCCGGCACTGTGCATGATGTACTGTGCATATAAGTTAAATAAGTAGGGTGAAAATATATATCCTTTACATACTCCTTTCCCAATTTGGAACCATTCTGCTCTTCAATGTCCAGTTCTAACTGTTTCTTCTTGACCTGCTTACAGATTTCTCAGGAGACAGGTTAGGTGGTCTGGTATTCCCATCCGTTTAAGAATTTTCCACCATTACTTGTGATCCACACAGTTAAAGGCTTTAGCATAACCAATAATGCAGAAATATTATTGCTTTTCAGTGATCCAGTGGATGTTGGCAATTTGATCTCTGGTTCCTCTGCCATTTCTAAATCCAGCTTGAACATCTGCAAGTTCATGGTTCACATACTATTGAAGCCTGGCTTGAAGAATTTTGAGCATTTCTTTGTTCGTGCGTGAGATGAGTGCAATTGTGCGGTAGTTTGAGCATTCTTTGGCATTTCCTTTCTTTGGGACTGGAATTAAAACGGACCTTTTCCAGTCCTGTGGCCACTGCTGAGTTTTCCAAATTTGCTGGCATATTGAATGCAGCACTTTCACAGCATGATCTTTTAGGATTTGAACTAGTTCAAATGGAATCCCATCACCTTCACTAGCTTTGTTGATAGCGATGCTTCCTTAAGGCCCACTTGACTTCACATTCCAGGATGTCTGGCTCTAGATGAGTAATCGCACCATCATGATTACCTGGGTTGTGAAGATTTTTTCGTATAGTTCTTTGTATTCTTGCCACCTCTTCTTATTATCTTCTGTTTCTGTTAGGTCCATACCATTTCTGTCCTTTATTGAGCCCATCTTTGCATGAAATGTTCCCTTGGTATCTCTAATTTTCTTGAAGAGATCTCTAGTCTTTCCCATTCTATTGTTTTCCCCTCTTTCTTTGCACTGATCACTGAAGAAGCCTTTTATAGCTTTCCTTGCTAGCCTTTGGAACTCTGCATTCAAACAGGTATATCTTTCATTTTCTCCTTTTGCTTCTTTTTTTTTCACAGCTATTTGTAAGGCCTCCTTAGACACTCATTCATCCATTAAACAGAAGAAAAAAACTCTCCAAGTGAGACAGGATTGATTGTGGAAAGAAAGGAAGGCAAGAAGGTTATGCTCTTATAATTGCAGAAGAATCGTATCAGAAGCCTAAAGTTCACAAGCTTCTTTAGTAATTATTTCATTTCAATACTCATTGTATCATTTATTTCTGTTTCTCTATGTAGTCTGTACATATCTTGAAGACAAAAAACTGTGTGATCTTGACCACTACTGTATCTTCAAGGTCATCATAGAACGTGGTACAACATAAATGCTACAAAAATCTGTGCTGAATGGATAAAGAATAAGAAATTAAAAGGTTAACAGTGATTTTATTGGGAACAAAATAAAGAAAAGAAAGAGAAAATTCATTAAAAATTAAACAATATTTGTGGATTGCCAAAAAAGTATCTTAATTCTTAATTTACTTCTAGTGAGTGTCGAAAACATTGCAAACAGCTTAATGTATTTCTATAAAATGTATGCTGCTGCTGCTGCTAAGTCACTTCAGTCGTGTCCGACTCTGTGCGACGCCAGAGACAGCAGCCCACCAGGCTCCCCTGTTCCTGGGAATCTCCAGGCAAAAACATTGGAGTGGGTTGCCATTTCCTTCTCCAATGCATGAAGGTGAAAAGTGAAAGTGAAGTCGCTCAGTCGTGTCCGACTCTTAGTGACCCCATGCACTGCAGCCCACCAGCCTCCTCCATCCATGGAATTTTCCAGGCAAGAGTACTGGAGTGAGGTGCCATTGCCTTCTCTGATAAAATGTATACCTTGTNGGTTGCCATTTACTTCTCCAATGCATGAAGGTGAAAAGTGAAAGTGAAGTCGCTCAGTCGTGTCCGACTCTTAGTGACCCCATGCACTGCAGCCCACCAGCCTCCTCCATCCATGGAATTTTCCAGGCAAGAGTACTGGAGTGAGGTGCCATTGCCTTCTCTGATAAAATGTATACCTTGTTGAATTAAATACTGAATTCCTTGTGTCATCCTAACTTTGAGCCATTTTAGCCCAACATAGAACTTTATTATAAATAAAAATTTTTTAATATATACGCTGCTGCTGCTACTGATAAGTCACTTCAGTCGTGTCCAACTCTGTGTGACCCCATAGACAGCAGCCCACCATGCTCTGCCATCCCTGCGATTCTCCAGGCAAGAACACTGGAGTGGGTTGCCATTTCCTTCTCCAATGCATGAAAGTGAAAAGTCAAAGTGAAGTCACTCAGTTGTGTCCAACTCATTGTGACCCCATGGACAGCAGCCTACCAGGCTCCTCCATCCATGGGATTTTCCAGGCAAGAGTACTGGAGTGGGGTGCCATTGCCTTCTCCATTAAATAAATAGATATATAAGATCTCAAACACCATAATTTAGCTATTCATCAATCATTAGTTGCAGCAAAATTTTACTCTAATGTGTGAACTTTACTGCAGTCACCTTAGTAGCCTCAAAATGTGAAAACAGCAAAGCACACAGATCTTGAGAGAAGGTCTTCAAGGCAGCATTCTAGGCTGCACAGTGAGGAAATGACTGGAGAATTGCCGGGCAGGCCTGCCGTGAAGCCATGTGGAAGATAAAAGAGAAAGGAGGAGGTGGTATTTCTCTTGGTCAGTGTCTCCGACCAGCTTTGCGAGCATGCGTGCTCAGTCACTTCAGTTGTGTCCAGCTCTGAGGCCCAGTGGACTGTAGCCTGCCAGGCTCCTCTTGTCCATGGCACTCTCTAGACAAGAATACTGGAGTGGGTTGCCGTTTCCTCCTCCAAGCGATCCTCCCAACCCAGGGATCAAAACCACGTGTCCCATGTCTCCTGTGTTACAGGTATTCTTTACTGAGTCACCTTTGAAGTCCTTAAGCAGCTTTACTTCACGCACAAACCTTTATGTCAGTATTTCAAAGTCTACTTCCATTAAAAGTGAAAGAAATTTACAAAGATAAAAAAAAAAAAGATGGATTTCAATGATATCATGTAAGGAGCAGTAGGGAGAATAAATTCAGGTAGGAAAAATGTTTTCTTCGTCTAGAATCTTTATTCTAGTAATAAATAAAGATTACTAGAATCTAAGATTTCCCTCTGAATTCTGACAAAAGGATGGTGGCTGGTTGTTTTTTTTTTTTTTGTCTGTTTGTTTTTGTCTTGGTAATCTCTAGCCGAAAAGAAATTCTATTGAAAAAAAAAAAAGGAAGAAAAGTGAAAGTAATAAAGAATTGAAAAAAAAAAAGAAAAGAAAAGAAAACGTGGGACATCTTTAACAAAATCCCAGAAGAGTCTCTGAACAGGAAACGCAATAAGAGGGGAAAGCTGTGTTAATGATCAGGTTCAGCCCTTAGTTATGATTTCTCTTTTATCTTTTGTATTGAATCTCTGCAATAAGAAAAAGAGAAAGGCTATGCTACTCAATTCAATTTCATGGCTAAACAGTACCATCTGTTAAAGGGGTATGATAGCACAGGAATATTTACTGTAGGAGAATGTTCCCACTTCCTCTGCACCCCCTTACAACCTTGATATGATTTATTACCTGATGTTTGCTCTTAGGGCTCAAAAGTGAACAACTGCATCTGGCTTCTAGTAATTCAGATAGTAAAGAATGTGCCTGCAATGCAGGAGATCCAGGTTTGATACCTAGGTCAGCAAGATCCCCTGGAGAAAGGAATGGCAACCCACTCCGGTATTCTTGCCTGGAGAATTCTGTGGACATACCATGGGCTAGCAAAGAGTCAGATATGACTGACTGACTGAGCTGAACTGAACTGATGCCAAAAATATTAATAAAGTACTACAAATGCATCATTTGTTTAGAAGAAATAATCTAATTTGGTAGGAAAATGGTTAATTGTGGGTATTTTACCTTAAAAAAAATGAAAGTATGTATCAATGTTTTTGAAACACTAAAGAATTTTAATATGACTCTCTGAGAACCTTAGCTCTTTTACACAGGGAAAATCCCATGGATCCATTCAGTATAACTTAAACTTACACAAAAATGAAGAAATTATGTGTTCAGAAATTTTAAGAAAACTTCCAAGTGCCATCCATTCTTGTATATTGTAGAAAAATAGATTTTAAAATATGAATTTTCTCTATCATACTGAGAAAAATTGATTCCATTTCTAGACATACTTATTATTAACATTGTTTTTGATAATAAGTGTAGGCTTTAATTCTTCTTTTAAAATTAGTTTGTTAATTAGTTTGTTAGCATGCTCATTAGTAAGAAATTAATGTCATCACCTTGAAATATTTTTATTCAGCTTTTGTCTTTCTGATGTAACATTTTTTTCTTTAAACTTTTTAAGCAAACAATGTTAAAGCTTCAAGATATTTTTTGCCCAATTCCAATTAAAAATTCATTAGGTCATCATGCCAATAAATTCGAGCTGCAATAGGCATTTTTGTATTTATTCCCAAAGAAGACTGATGCTGATGGTCAATTCACGAGTCCACTTAAGGAGAGAGAGAAAGAGGGAAAGGGGAAGAAGAGGAGAGAGAGGAGAGGGTAAGACAGGACAGAAGAGCAAAGGGAGAGAGAAAGGGACTTACCAGCAAATGAAGCATGTGTTAAATTCAGTTCACAGTGAAATCAACCTCCTGTCAGATCACAGGGTGCTTGCTTTTGACACATATTTATCCTTAAATGAGTCTTTATTGCTCTGCTAATTTGTACTTTTTTAATGGATTAAACAGATCTTTTTATATTTATATTTTATAAGTACTTTGTGAAACTGGCGTGACTAAATAGGTATATTTATATGTTTGGAGTTAAACACCTGTTCTTCAGTGTGGATTATTGTATAACAAATGAATTAGAGATGTTAAAACATCTATTCATTTCAGAAAGTATATTTTCTGTGTATCTATTTCACTGGAGAATATTTTTTTCTCTTTATGTGTTCAGTTTCCATCACTCATCTATGAATGTCTTTAAATATGTTTTTCAAATCCCCTTCTGTTGTGCAACTTTTCTCTCTGGCAGTCTCCTGTCTGCAAAGGTCATTTACTATCAAGTTTACTGTATATGCCTAATTTTATATTGTGCAATAAGTCTTCAACAGCCCCTACATATGACAAGTCTGAAGGTTCAATCAGAGGTTGGATGTATCAATGTTTAATGCATTTCTCAATAAAAAATTAGCACATGTCTTCAACTAAAATAAATGTCCTTGTTTTATGTGCTCTGTTTTACAAGACTATTAAAAGGTTATTTTTATTATGGTTTTATATTCAGATAGGCATAGTATCAAATTGAACTGTTAGCTTAGTAAAGTAAAATACACTGTGAAACATGACTACATTAAATTTGAAAAATCTAAAAAATACAGGTGATCAAGCGTGTGGAGACAAAGAACATAAAACAAAATGCACTGGTCTACATAGAATAATGAAATTTTTTTATATTTGTAAAAAAGATGGCTATGTGTTAAAATTTGAAAAGTTAAATTTGCATTTTCTTTAAAGGTGAAAAGGATTCAAAATATTTTATATGGAACAGCGAGTATTGTATGAACAATGACAAAAACATAATCACTGATTTGTTTTCCAATTATCNAAATTTTTTTATATTTGTAAAAAAGATGGCTATGTGTTAAAATTTGAAAAGTTAAATTTGCATTTTCTTTAAAGGTGAAAAGGATTCAAAGTATTTTATATGGAACAGCGAGTATTGTATGAACAATGACAAAAACATAATCACTGATTTGTTTTCCAATTATCGGTATCCAAACACTTACTCTGAGATGTAGATCCTTTCTGATTCGTTACAATATTTTCCCATTTCAATGGGACAGTCTGAAAGCTAAAATAAAATAAATGATTTTAAAAATTCTTATAAGTACTATAAAGAGTAATCCATTTAAATTATGTTTATATGTGTGTAATATATAGTAATTAAAATATTGAAGAAATAGTGTGTGTATCTATATATATTCCATTGTTTTAAAAGCAAAACACTTTGTAGTATAAAAATCTAATTAATCCTTCTCATAAATTATTTCAATATAGAGACTTCTAGAGACCAAAACCATGTTACAGATCTGAAATAGAAATCAACACAGCAGCATATGCACATTAAAGTTGGTATAATTTTAAGACTCTCCATGGTCATTTGGAGGGAAAATATAAGCCATCTTGCTGATAGAATCAGGAGGCTCTCATATTCAGTCATTTAAACCAATGCAATTTCTAATGGTTTTACTTGTGCTGTGGTTGAATTTACTATAAATCCCACCCGTGTGACAGATTCAATCAGTCCATTTGTCGGAATGACAGGTCATATTTGCAGCAGAATGATCCAGCACCAAATATTTCAAAATCACTAAAGATATTAAAAATGACAAAGAATGAAAAGAACAAGAAAATCTTAGTCAGTACAACACAATTTCAGCAATAAAAAGCCACTTAGATAACTACAAAATTACCTGTAACTTGCTGTTGAGAAGAAACTGCTATCAAATCTTACATTAAGAATACTTTGTACTTTAATTAGCTTCTTTGCTAAGTTTGACAGTATCCTCTTTGGCACAACTATTCTGTGTCGTAATTTCCATTAAGAAGCAATAAAGCATGCCAGAAAAACCACTCAGTACTTGGAAGCTTTGGCTTTGTGACCTTGAGGACATCTACAAACACTGATCTCCCCAGCTGGAGCGTACAGTCCTTTGTCTCACAGTTGTTGCTGTTGTTTAGTCACTAAGCCGTGTCCATCTCTTTGCAGATCCATGGATTGTAGCCCATAGCCCACCAGGCTTCACTGTCCAGGAGATTTTCCCAGGCAAGCATACTGCAGTAGGTTGCCTTTTCCTTCACCAAGAGATCTTCACCACCCAGGACTAGAGCCAGCATCTCTCCTAGATTATAGGTGGATTCTTTACCATTGAGCCATAAATGAAGACCCTCACAGTTGGCGCTTAGAAATCCAACTGTGAAAAATTATCATGATATGATGGTACTAAAAACTGCAAAGCAACAGATACTTGTAAAACGCAATAATTATTTTCATAATTTGGTGTTAGGAAATTTGTTTAAAAGAAAATCCCTCTGGTTAACCTTCAAAATTGCTTTATCTTAATATTGCTTTGCAAATTGTGTGTTACTCTTGCCTCATAGAAATTAACTTTCTCTTTCTCACAGCAATTCATTTCCTATATATTTTCTGACTATCTCATTTTCATATATCTGCTGCTGCTGCTGCTGCTGCTGCTGCTGCTACTAAGTTGCTTCAGTCGTGTCCGACTCTGTGCGACCCCGCAGACAAGAGCCCACCAGCCCGCAGACAACAGCCCACCAGACTCCAACCGTCCCTGGGATTCTCCAGGCAAGAACACCGGAGTGGGTTGCCATTTCCTTCTTCAGTGCATGAAAATGAAAACTGAAAGGGAAGTCACTAGGTAAGATTAAATAAAAGAAAGGGAAAAATTGCTCTATAAGCTAATATACTAAAGTTATCTCTAATGTCTTTTTTTGAAAATAATATAACTATTAATCAAATTAAGCTCCATAAGAAAGTTACAGAAAATGAAGTATGATTTTAACTAAGATATAGAGAACAATCATTCATCTCAATCTGGAGCCTGGAATATTCTCTCTGAAATATTTGGAAGTCCCATGAAATTAAAAACGACTCCATTTTTTTCTGAAGGTCAAAATCCTACCAATACCATTATCCTGAACTAAGGAATTTAATGGACTTCTCAGATGGCTCAGTGGTTAAAGAATATGCCTGCAATGCAGGAGACACAAAAGATACAGGATCCATCCCTGAGTCAGGAAGATACCCTGGAAAAGGGCATGACAGTCTACTCCAGTGTTCTTGCCTGCAAAATCCCGTGGACAGAAGAACCCGGAGGGCTACAGTCCACAGGGTCACAGTTGGACACAACTGAAACGACTGAGCACAGCACAGCACAGGGAATTTAATATATTTCCCATAGAGAGTTAATTTCTAAACAAGCTAGTCCAAAAACATCAAAAAAATTAAGGAAAAGTATTATCATGAATGCATAAATTATGTGTACACACTAGGCTATCCTTGTATAAGCAGAAGGTAAGTGATATTTAATGTAAAATTAATAGTGTTAGTTTTCTTTTCTGCTTTCTAACTTTGCTTTTAAATAATTACATTATCATAAAGCATGTTTTTCTCATAATTGAACATACTGTGTATTCAGTTCAGTTCAGTTCAGTTCAGTCGCTCAGTCGTGTCCGACTCTTTGCGACCCCATGAATCGCAGCACGCCAGGCCTCCCTGTCCATCACCAACTCCCAGAGTTCACTCAGACTCATGTCCATCGAGTCAGTGATATCATCCAACCATCTCATGTGTGTATTAACCTATCATAAATGATGATTTTTAACATAACATAACATAACAATTTTTAACATAACAATGTTTTGAATACTGTATTATGAATATGTCTGTAATACTGTACACCATAAAATTTTTGTAATAATTCATTTATTAGCATACAGGCAAGACTACCATGAAGCAATCTAATTGACTACACTAACATGCCATAAAGCTATTGTATTACTACTCTTTTGTTATCAATGCGTGAATTGCTATGCCCCTGTAAATAAATATGAATGCAGTATCTTTTCATGTTTTACGCCTAGTATTATGTTAATACATATAACATCTACAGTGTTTGGTGTCATATAAGACAATATATGATACTTGGACTGAAAGATGGATGATTCAGTTTACAAACAGATGATGCAAAGTTAAGGTATTAATAAATACAGTCCAGTACTGTAAATGTATTTTCTCTTTCTCATGATTTTCTTAAAAGCATTTTCTTTTCTCTTAATAACTTTTCTTTGCCTGCATAAGAATACAGTATATAGTACATATACAGGATACGTGTTAACCAGCTGTTTATCAGGAAGGCTTCTAGTCACAGTAGGCTATTAGTAGTTAAGTCTGGGGGACTCAGAAGTTATGAATGGATTTTTGACTGAGTGGGATGCCCCTAACTACCTTGTTCTTCAAGCATCAATTGTGCTGCATGAGTTCTTGAGCACGTTGCTTATTATCTTTGTTTCTTGGAGTTTCAGCATCTTCCTTTGTACAAAAAGGATACTCATAGTACCTGAAAAACAAAGCTGTGAGAATGAAGTGATATCTATAAAACTACTGAAAAGGGCTTTACTCATAGTAAGCAGGTAGTAAGTGCTATGAATTATTATTATCATTGTTACTAGTTTTATCATTGCTATGCCATGATCAATTTTCTTACTCATCTGTACTTTGGAGAACTTTCTTCCCAACCCATAGTATGTTAAATGACTTAGCCATGGCTATAAAATTACTGTGCAATCCATTTTTCAAAAAGGTTCCCTATTTGGGGATACACAACTATTTTTTTAATTTTTAAAAGTTTTTGTTACTATTAAAAAGCCACTTTAAGGATTATTCTTAAATATACCTTTTAGATAATTTTGGAATTGGGGGATACTTGTTATAAATTTATTTCAAAATGACTTATTTTTAATCTAGGATATGTTGTTATTAATAATTTATATTATCATTTTGAGATAGCATTAATCATTAATATATGGATAACTGATACAATTCTATAACTAATCATATTATAATTAGAGAGTACATTACTATGTCTAACTATGTCTTAACTGACAGGTTTAGAGTCTTTTACCCTTTTCAGTTCAGTTCAGTTCAGTCGCTCAGTCGTGTCCGACTCTTTGCAACCCCAGGAATCGCAACATGCCAGGCCTCCCTGTCCAACACCAGCTCCCAGAGTTCACTCAGACTCACAGCCATCGAGTAGGTGATGCCATCCAGCCATCTCATCCTCTGTCGTCCCCTTCTTCTCCTGCCCCCAATCCCTCCCAGNGCATGAAATTTTCCCTTGGTATCTCTAATTTTCTTGAAGAGATCTCTACTCTTTCCCATTCTGTTTTTTTCCTCTATTTCTTTGCATTGATCATTGAGGAAGGCTTTCTTATCTCTTCTTGTTATTCTTTGGAACTCTGCATTCAGATGCTTATATATTTCCTTTTCTCTTTTGCTTTTTGCTTCTCTTTTTATCATTCCCTTTTCCAGGGAATCATCCCAACCCATGGTTCGAACCCAGGTTTCCTCATTGCAGGGAGATTCCTACTGTCTGAGCCACCAGGGAATCCCTCAGTACATATAACTGAGCTAATTTGGATACATTTTTTCTTGATTTTCTAGTTTCCTACTATACCCCATTAGATGAAATAACTTTTGAAGTAAATTTCAGTCTCCATGACACATAGCACTATAGTTAAATGTGTAATATCATCATGATATTTTAATAATGAACTGGTCACAGAATTAAAAATCTCTACTGAGAGGCTTGACTCTTCAACAACAAGTTATGGAAGAAGTGATTGAAGACATTTAGTTTGACATGACTTTAAAGGTATTCTTATATTTAAGGGCTTCCCTGATGGTGCAGAGGTTAAAGCATTTGCCTGCAATGTGGGAGACCTGGGTTCGATCCCTGGGTCAGGAAGATCCCCTGGAGAAGGAAATGGCAACCCACTCCAGTATTCTTGCCTGGAGAATTCCATGGGTGGAGGAGCTTGGTGTGCTACAGTCCTTGGGTCACAAAGAGTCAGACACGATTGAGCGACTTCACTTTCACTTTCACTTTAAAGGTGGTAAAACTTAAAATATTCTTACAGAAAATCATCTGTCCAATTTTGATATATTCTAGTTTCCAACTTAAAAAATTTTTGTTCTGACAATATACCTTCAAAATATGAGCATCTGTCTCCTAAACAGTTTTGATTATTGAGAAAAGAAAGGTAATATATTTAAAAGAAGATAGTGTCAGTATTAGAGAAATAAAACTGTTAGGGATGGTGTAGAATAAGAGATTTACTAAAGAGCTTGCACTTGATGAATCTGTGTGGCAGAGAGTCTTGGTCTGCCATTTCACCTCCATCATCTATTCTTGGAGTCTAAAGGCACAGAATATGTGTTAGGGCTCAAAAGATGAACAAGAAGTAGAGAAAAGCAATGACAAATGAAACTCCTATCTGCATCTCATGGGAGCCAAACTGGACTCTTCTCATTCCCAAGTCTCCAATCTCAATGTCATGGATGACTCATAGAAGAAGCTATCATTCTACCAAAGAATCAGACTTGTACTCGGAATGGAGCTGAGATGTTAACAACAGAGTTCCAGCAGGAGCTGGAGATCTGAGCTGGGCTGCTGATCATGCCAAAAAGTTTGTGAGCAGATCTGCCGAAACTTTGATGAGCTGCATAAAAGCAAGACCTTATCACCCTGCATAGAGGGTGGCAGAGGGTGAGATGGTTTGATAACATCATCAGCTCAGTTCACATGAACTTGAGCAAACTCCGGGAGATAGTGGAGGACAGGGAAGCTTGGCATGCTACAACCCATGGGGTCTCAAAGAGACAAACATGACTAGGTTACTGAACAGCAGAGTGAATGGAGTTATTGCTTTTTTTTTCACCTTCCAAGTCTCACATAGATAATCCTTGTGTCCAAATTTAGGCAAAACATTAAAAAAAAAAAAAAATTCTGAGAAGTGTAGTTCAGTTTGGATGTCAGCACATTTGAAAGCCACCATAGCCCATCCCTTGTCAGCTAGGCACCAACAGACCTCTTTTAACCACACTTAACTTCCAAATGAAGATGATAGCAATGCCATACTTCTGCCTAATATTACACATCTACCATGTATACCACCATAAGCATGCTAACTAACTTCCTCATAAAGGGTACAATGTCCTTTTTTCCATTTTCAGTAATACTCATTCTTCTGGCTGAGTCAGTCTCTCTAATACCTTATAACTAAAATATCGAACAGTTTAATTACTTAGTATTTGCAACTTTGATGTTAGATGCTAGAAGAATGAGAGACAGAAAATGAAAAATAGTTGTTTAAACTATATATCCATAAAAATTAGGAAGAAATACCCATAACTCTTGCAGTCCTCATTTCTGCAAGTAGTAACCTGATTGTAACTGATATGAATCTCACTTCTTCTTTTCCATTCCGTGTCTCCTTTGCCTTCAACTGGTTGAAGGTCTTTGCCTACAGGAGTAA
>SJYA01001976.1:104220-138457 GCA_006410615.1 Neotragus moschatus
CTGGCTTGGAGAATTTTGAGCATTACTGTACTAGCATGTGAGATGAGTGCAACTGTGCGGTAGTTTGAGCATTCTTTGGCATTGCCTTTCTTTGGAATTGGAATGAAAAATGACCTTTTCTGGTCCTCTGGCCACTGCTGAGTTTTCCAAATTTGCTGGCATATTGAGTGCAGCACTTTCACAGCATCATCTTTCAGAATTTGAAATGGCTCACCTGGAATTCCATCACCTCCACCAGCTATATTCGTAGTGATGCTTACTAAGGCCCACTTGACTTCACATTCCAGGATGTCTGGCTCTAAGTGAGTGATCACACCATCGTGATTATCTGGGTCATGAAGATCTTTTTTGTACAGTTCTTCTGTGTATTCTTGCCACCTCTTCTTAATATCTTCTGCTTCTATTAGGTCCATACCATTTCTCTCCTTTATTGAGCCATCTTTGCATGAAATTTTCCCTTGGTATCTCTAATTTTCTTGAAGAGATCTCTACTCTTTCCCATTCTGTTTTTTTCCTCTATTTCTTTGCATTGATCGTTGAGGAAGGCTTTCTTATCTCTTCTTGTTATTCTTTGGAACTCTGCATTCAGATGCTTATATATTTCCTTTTCTCTTTTGCTTTTTGCTTCTCTTTTTATCATTCCCTTTTCCAGGGAATCATCCCAACCCATGGTTCGAACCCAGGTTTCCTCATTGCAGGGAGATTCCTACTGTCTGAGCCACCAGGGAATCCCTCAGTACATATAACTGAGCTAATTTGGATACATTTTTTCTTGATTTTCTAGTTTCCTACTATACCCCATTAGATGAAATAACTTTTGAAGTAAATTTCAGTCTCCATGACACATAGCACTATAGTTAAATGTGTAATATCATCATGATATTTTAATAATGAACTGGTCACAGAATTAAAAATCTCTACTGAGAGGCTTGACTCTTCAACAACAAGTTATGGAAGAAGTGATTGAAGACATTTAGTTTGACATGACTTTAAAGGTATTCTTATATTTAAGGGCTTCCCTGATGGTGCAGAGGTTAAAGCATTTGCCTGCAATGTGGGAGACCTGGGTTCGATCCCTGGGTCAGGAAGATCCCCTGGAGAAGGAAATGGCAACCCACTCCAGTATTCTTGCCTGGAGAATTCCATGGGTGGAGGAGCTTGGTGTGCTACAGTCCTTGGGTCACAAAGAGTCAGACACAATTGAGCGACTTCACTTTCACTTTCACTTTAAAGGTGGTAAAACTTAAAATATTCTTACAGAAAATCATCTATCCAATTTTGGTATATTCTAGTTTCCAACTTAAAAAATTTTTGTTCTGACAATATACCTTCAAAATATGAGCATCTGTCTCCTAAACAGTTTTGATTATTGAGAAAAGAAAGGTAATATATTTAAAAGAAGATAGTGTCAGTATCAGAGAAATAAAACTGTTAGGGATGGTGTAGAATAAGAGATTTACTAAAGAGCTTGCACTTGATGAATCTGTGTGGCAGAGAGTCTTGGTCTGCCATTTCACCTCCATCATCTATTCTTGGAGTCTAAAGGCACAGAATATGTGTTAGGGCTCAAAAGATGAACAAGAAGTAGAGAAAAGCAATGACAAATGAAACTCCTATCTGCATCTCATGGGAGCCAAACTGGACTCTTCTCATTCCCAAGTCTCCAATCTCAATGTCATGGATGACTCATAGAAGAAGCTATCATTCTACCAAAGAATCAGACTTGTACTCGGATTGGAGCTGAGATGTTAACAACAGAGTTCCAGCAGGAGCTGGAGATCTGAGCTGGGCTGCTGATCATGCCAAAAAGTTTGTGAGCAGATCTGCCGAAACTTTGATGAGCTGCATAAAAGCAAGACCTTATCACCCTGCATAGAGGGTGGCAGAGGGTGAGATGGTTTGATAACATCATCAGCTCAGTTCACATGAACTTGAGCAAACTCCGGGAGATAGTGGAGGACAGGGAAGCTTGGCATGCTACAACCCATGGGGTCTCAAAGAGACAAACATGACTAGGTTACTGAACAGCAGAGTGAATGGAGTTATTGCTTTTTTTTTCACCTTCCAAGTCTCACATAGATAATCCTTGTGTCCAAATTTAGGCAAAACATTAAAAAAAAAAAAAAATTCTGAGAAGTGTAGTTCAGTTTGGATGTCAGCACATTTGAAAGCCACCATAGCCCATCCCTTGTCAGCTAGGCACCAACAGACCTCTTTTAACCACACTTAACTTCCAAATGAAGATGATAGCAATGCCATACTTCTGCCTAATATTACACATCTACCATGTATACCACCATAAGCATGCTAACTAACTTCCTCATAAAGGGTACAATGTCCTTTTTTCCATTTTCAGTAATACTCATTCTTCTGGCTGAGTCAGTCTCTCTAATACCTTATAACTAAAATATCGAACAGTTTAATTACTTAGTATTTGCAACTTTGATGTTAGATGCTAGAAGAATGAGAGACAGAAAATGAAAAATAGTTGTTTAAACTATATATCCATAAAAATTAGGAAGAAATACCCATAACTCTTGCAGTCCTCATTTCTGCAAGTAGTAACCTGATTGTAACTGATATGAATCTCACTTCTTCTTTTCCATTCCGTGTCTCCTTTGCCTTCAACTGGTTGAAGGTCTTTGCCTACAGGAGTAACTCAAATTTTTACACCTTCTGAATTGATTTACTGAATTGATACAGTCCTACCTGAAATGGGTTGTAGTTCTCCACTGACTCAACTTGCAGGATACAGGATAGCTAAGAGGCATCCCAGAGAATCTTCTGAGTTCTATACATAACCCTCTTTTCATTCACATTGTATAGTTAGTAGCCCAATTACCTCCTGAAATTCAAGATCAACCACCACAATTAGTGCATTCATTATGCCTGACAATATATGGTCATCTGTAGATCAAAAGAGTGAATTGCATGTTTTTTAAGCCACTCAGTCCTGTCTGACTCTTTGCAATCCTATGGACTGTGGCCCTCCAGACCCCTCTGTCCAAGGGATTCTCCAAGCAAGAATACTGGAGTGGGTTGCAATGCCCTATTCCAGGGGATCTTCCCAATCCAGGGATTGAACCCATGTTTCTTACCCTCCTGCATTAGCAGGTGAGTTATTTACCACTAGGGCCACCTGGGAAGCCCAAAAGAGCCAAGAGGCAGTCTCAACTTGCAGTTTAAAATAATCCACAGTGTGTTTGGTGGTGAACGTCAGAAACTAAGACAACTAGATGAGCAGTGTCCAAACTTTGGGGGATAAAAAGCAAGATTTCATTACTGAATAAACAGGGGGAATATTGAGGAAGCTACACCTACTAATCGTCCTTGATTACTGAACCCATGAATGCTAGCTTAGGAAAAAGCCAGAATATAAATATTACAAGCTAGAAGAAATTGCCCCAATCCAAACTACGGCACTGGAGGATTTGATTTCTTTATATAAATTGCAGGGAGCTTCCCTACTGGCTCAGTGGTAAAGAACTTGTCTGCCAATACAGGGGATACAGGTTCAATACCTGGATCAGGAAGATCCCCTGGAGAAGGAAATGGCAACCTGCTCCAATATTCTTGCCTGGGAAATCCCATGGACAGGGGAGCCTGATGGGCTATAGTCCTTGTGGTCACAAAAGAGTCAGACACTACTGAGCTACTAAACAACCACATTAAAATTGCAGGAGAGATAGTCAGGAGGCATTATTCTTGCTTTGATTGTGTATTTTGAAATGCACACTCTTCCTCTAGATTTGCTTGACTAATGCACTATTGCATTTCAACTCTGCGATTTCTATCTTGTCACTATTCCCCTGAAATATCAATCTTTATTTTCTAAGTGATGCTGATTATTGAGAAATAAGAGGTAGTATGCTGGAATAGAAAAAATAGAGGTGTGGAGGTAGATAACCTAGGTAACTTCTTGGCCTTATCATGAACAAGGAATGATCTTCAGGGATTCAGTTAATGTCTGGGACTTTAACCCTTCTCATCTTTAAATGGGTATAATAACAATCTCACAGTGTTTCATGAGACTTAGATAAAGTATATATAAATCAGATAAAAATAGGCACCTAATAAGCGTTAGTATTCTAATTGCACTTTTAATAGAGAAATATATACTTTTCTATAAATTAACTAGATTAAATATTATAAAGAAATAGAAATTACCATAAATCAAATAATTTTATTCAAAATACATCTGAGAAGTTGCTTTTTTGCTATTTGTCTTGCATAACAAATACTGAAACAGTACATTTACATTTGTTTTTACATATCTCAGTTAATTATTGGAAGAATCCAATTGTATTTATTTAAGTATTCAAAAAAATATTTTTAAAGATTAATCTTTTATTAAATATATAACATATGTTTATATATTATATGAATTTATACAGTTTATCTATAATATTTTTATTTGTAAATATGACAGAAATTTCTTTTTCCATTGTTGTGTTTGGCAGTTTATTTTCCATCAGAGTATAGTCTGAATCTATACTGTTAGTCAAATCCCTAAGCAACCTTTTAACTAACATCAATGAACTTATAGAAAGCTGAATTAAATATATATTAAATATATATATTGCTAAGTCGCTTCAGTCGTGTCCGACTCTGAGCAACCCCGTAGATGGCAGCCAACCAGCCTCCCCTGTCCCTGGGATTCTCCAGGCAAGAACACTGGAATGGGTTGCCAGTTCCTTCTCCAATGCATGAAAGTGAAAAGTGAAAATGAACTCAGTCGTGTCCGACTCCTAGCGACTCCATGGACTGCAGCCTACCAGGCTCCTCTGTCCATGGGATTTTCCAGGAAAGAGTATTGGAGCAGGGTGCCATTGCCTTCTATATTATATTTAATTAAATATATATTTAATGGTGAGTTAAAATATAATCTATCCAATCTTTGATTAATCTGGCTGCATAAATGTGCCCAGAGTATGATTTTTTTTAAGATATAGTGAAGTAAATATATGAGCATTTGGTCAAGATTGACAAAGGGTGTTTTGGATCTTTCATTCTTTTTGATTTTAATTCCAAAGTATCTCAAATCACTCATAAAAACACAGCCAAAGCTATCTATTTGCATTTAGCATATGTTTTCTCTAATCTTATTTATATTCCAATAGCTAGTTAAACCATGGCATCATAAATTCCTAAAATAAATTTCCCTCTTTATATTGTNTTTCATTCTTTTTGATTTTAATTCCAAAGTATCTCAAATCACTCATAAAAACACAGCCAAAGCTATCTATTTGCATTTAGCATATGTTTTCTCTAATCTTATTTATATTCCAATAGCTAGTTAAACCATGGCATCATAAATTCCTAAAATAAATTTCCCTCTTTATATTGTGTCCAAATTACTTCCCTGTTTATTCTAAGTGTTCATATTCTGAGAAGACACCTGTTTGCTCTATTCTAGGTTAATATTTATAAGAATAAGGTCTGAAATCATCAACCCTTTCAATAATTCTTTAGAAACTTAATGCAAAAAAACAATAATTGTATAGAAACATTCTGAGCTTTTAGTTGTAAATTGACAGAAGATAAAAGAAGTTATGATGGCAATTATGTAAATGAATGTAGAAAATTAGCTTGCCACTGTACTTATTTCAGGAATAATTTTAGAAGCTAGAGGCAAACAAAGGAATTAGAGATGAGCCAGTTCAACAACACAACACTGTCATTGACATAAATGGCTTCCATTCATTTGAACATCACAGAGACAATACTAATCTTTATTTTTTTAAATTGTTGCTGATTTATGTATTTGTCTTCAGTATTGTAAGCTTGTTGAGTTAAAATGTAAGTGTCTCAAGAATTGCTGGGTTGAAACACAAACATTTGAAAAGGTTAAATCTTTCATGTATTATGGAAAAGTAACCCATCCACTTAAGAATAGTTTAAAAAACAAAGATTTCTGTAAATGAAACAAGAAGTTGATAATAAATAGAATCTACTTTTCCTACTAAATTTTGCTATAGGCTGTAATTCTTCCAATCTCTCATTGTCCATTTTGAAGAAGTCAGTTTTCATTTATTTAATGTCATGCATTCACATCTCAAGAATTCTCAAAATAAACTGCACATGACATGCACAAAAAATGTAAGTGATATATAGTTGAGTGTGATGTGCAAGAGACACATTGGTGAAAATGTGAAATCTCTTCAGACAATAAATCTGTGGAAAGTAAGTGTAACTTTCTCTCCATCCTTCTATCAATAGCTTCACCACCAATAATATATGCTTGTCTAAACTTAATTTTAATGGTAATGCACTATGGACTTTGAACTCTATGAGAAATGAAAAAGCAATTCTTATTCCTTCCAAAGTCTTACAATCTAGGGAAAGTAAATAAAGGAAAAATTAACAGAGTAAGTTAGTTAAATACTCCAGAGACTGAGAGATAAGAGTAATAATCAATGGAAGACCAAAGGAATGAACCTACAGAGATGGTGGTTTGTGAAAGATAATGCTAATAAACGCTTAATAAGTATTAGCTATGTGCTATGTCCTCCCTAACTACTTTATAAATATATTCTAATTTAATCTCACTATAGTTTTATGGAATTGTTTCCCTAACTAAACAGATGGAGAAAAGAGCTAAAATCAAGTTGTTCAGAGTTACACCATTAACAAAGTGCCACAACTTAGATTTTTCCTACATTGAAACTTAATCTGAATAAAAAGTAGGATAAGCAAGATCTTGAAGTTAAGGAGGGGGAAGGAAGCATATGTCCTAGTGGTAAAGAACCTATCTGCCAAACAGGTTAGACGTAAGAGACACTGGTTTGATCCCTGGGTGGGGAAGATCCCTGGAGGAGGGCATGGCAACCCACTCTGGGATTCTTGCCTGAAAAATCCCATGGACAGAGGAGGCTGGGGAGCGGCAGTCCATTGGGTCACAATGGACACAATACACACAANTAAGAGACACTGGTTTGATCCCTGGGTGGGGAAGATCCCTGGAGGAGGGCATGGCAACCCACTCTGGGATTCTTGCCTGAAAAATCCCATGGACAGAGGAGGCTGGGGAGCGGCAGTCCATTGGGTCACAATGGACACAATACACACAAGAAAGCATACGTGTCACATTCAAAACCCTAACACAGGAAACACTAGGGAACGTATTTCTAATATATTTTTAATGCCACATTCTGATTATAAACGAACAAAGATGAGTTTGTTTATTATTACTTTATACATAAAAAATAATAAAGTTTTATCTTTGGTTTCTAGAAACTGAGAGTCTCTAGCAAGAATATTAATTTATACTTCTAATTATTGATCAGATCCTGAACCACCTAATACTCTTTTTTTTATTTTAATTAGAGGATAATTACTTTACAATATTGTTTTGGTTTTTGCCATCCATCAATATGAATCAGTCACAGGGATACCTGTGTCCCCTCCATCCTGAATCCCCCCTCGCATCTCCCTCCCCACCCTACCCCTCCAGGTGTCACTGGCTTTGGATGCCCTGCGGCATACATCAAACTCATCTGGTTATCTGTTTTACACGTAGTAATGTATATGTTTCAATGCTGCCAAGCACTGTGACAAATATTTTAAATCCCTCAGGCCTAGACTACAGGTTTGTGTACAGCATCACAGCCCCAACTAAGAAATCAGAAAAAAAAAGCCTTAAAATCATATGATTTTTTACAGTCTTGATTTTTCAATTTTACTTATGCCTGTAGTTTACTGAAACTCTTTTTTTTAAACTATTGGAATATTCTGTGTGAAAAGTTGCAAATAGAAAAATGGTTTGCCTACTTTTCAAAAGTTGTTGTCTATTTATTTGTTTTAGTGAGAACAGAATTGTGTTTCAGTGTTGTGTTAGTTTCTGGTGTGCAGCAATGTGAGTCAGCTATATGTTTATGGCGATTCCCTCCCTCCAGAGCCTCCCTCCCCCCACCACTGCCACTCCACCCCTCTAGACCATCACACAGCAGCGAGCTGAGCTCCCTGTGCCATATACAGCTGCTTCCCACCAGCTATCTGTCCTACACGGGGCAGTATCCATACGCTACTCTCATGTGAGACAGTAATGCTACTCTTTCAGTTTGTCCCACTGTCCCCGTCCCCTCTTGCGTCCACAAGACTGTTCGCTACATCTTTGTCTCCATTCCTGCACTGCAAATAGGTTCATTAGCGCCATTTTTCTAGATTCCATATATATGTGTTAAAGTACAATATTTGTTTTTCTCTTTCTGACCTACTGCACTCTGTATGACAGGCTCTAGGTTCATCCACATCACTACAAATGATCCAATTTCGTTCCTTTAATGACTGAGCTCTATTTCATTGTATATATATACACCACATCTTCCTTATCATTCATCGGCCAATGTAAATAATGCTGCAATGAACATTGGGGTACATGTCTCTTTTTGAATCATGGTTTTTCTGAGGGTATATGCCCAGTAGAGGGATTGCTGGGTCATATGGTAGCTTTATTTTTGTTTTTCTAAAGAACCTCCATACTGTTCTCCACACTGGTTGTATCATACATTTTGAGGATTTGCATTCTCATGGGAGAGAAAAACAGATATTTTTAAACTAGCAAGTTTCAAGCTTGCAATGTAACTGGAAAATTCTTTAGATGCACTTAAAATTTCTTGCAAACTAATACTGGAAATTAATAAATGGTTATTGAATGTTAATAATGTTTAACATATTTTAATGTTATGATGTTAAAATAATAAGATATTCATTTTAATTTTGAAGTACATATCATTATATCAGAATTTAAGTAAATAGAATCTGTAGATTAATAGGAAAAAAGTCTTGAGATTAAATGGAAAAAATAGAATATATGTGACAGTAAAATATAAAACCAATTTGATCTCTGGTCCTCTGCCTTTTATGAACCCAGCTTTTTTGTACATCTTGAAGTTCTTGTTTCACATACTGCTGAAGGCTAGCATCACTGACTCAAAGGACATGAGTTTGAGCAAATTCCGGGAAATAGTAAAGGACGGAGAAGCCTGGCAAGCTGCAGTCCACGGGTTTGCAAATAGTTGGACATGACTTAGCAACTGAACAACAACAACACAAATATATAAAACATTAGAAAAATAAAATTTGCATAGAACTTATAAATTTGACAGTCATAAGAAATGTATTAAAAATCTATATATATTTGCAAGGCTCGGCTCTGGCAAACTAGTAAACCAGCTCTTTTGGAAGGGGAGCGGTATCCTGGTTCACAGTACTTGCCAGTTTCCATGGAATAAACATTCCCCCTTCCATCCGTCCATCACATGCTCAGTTGTATCCAACTCTTTGTGACCCCATGTACTGTTTCTCAACTGGTTCCTCTGTCCATGGAATCCTGCAGGCACCAAAACTAGAGTAGGTTACCATTTCTTCCTCCAGCAGATCTTCCCGATCCAGGGACTGAACTTGCATCTCCTGCATTGTAGGAGGATTCTTCAACATTTAAGCCGTCAGGGAAGCCTGTAAACACTCCTACCATGGTCAATTTCAACTTTTCAATATAAAACCATTGAACTGGACAGAGGAGCCTGGAGGGCTGCAGTCCAATGAGTCACAAAGAGCAGCTAAGGATGTACTACTAAGATATAGCAAAGAGTGGCCAAAAACAAATGACTATAAATAAGAAGAGGTAATGTAGGCTTTGATTTCTTCTGTTAAGGTTTGTACTTTATGTGGTAGATCAACTGTTTTAAAACCTCTGTTTAAAACAGCAGAGGCATTTTATGGTAGATACTATTAGTTATTCACAATCTTCTAGTATTATTTATTCATAATCTTTCCTACCCTTCATGCCCTTCCTGTGATTTCACTGTGGGTTTAAGATGCTTCTTTGCTATGTGACATTGCAGGCCACTGTCATTCAAGCACGTAGGGTATCAGCAAGCTTTTAAAGACATCTGCATTGTTTACTTTGGAGATCTGCATGCTACATGAAAGATGGTGCATGTGTCTTCAATCATGTCCGACTTTGAAACCCTATGGACTGTGCTCACCAGGCTCCTCTGTTCATGGTATTCTCCACACAAAAATATTGGAATGGGTTATCATTTTCTTCTCCAGGGGATCTTCCAGACCCAGGGATCAAACTGGGGTCTCCTTCAACTCCTTACTTGGCAGGTGGATTCTTTTACCACTGAACCACGTGGGAAGTCCCTTAGTTCCCTGACCAGGGATCAAACTCATGCCTCCTGAATTGGGAGTGCAGAGTTTTAACCATAGGAGCACCAGGGAAGTCCCATTGCTACAAAGAGCCACTTAAGCCAGAAAGAAAGACATGTGGAAGAAACTTGGAATACCTTCAGCAGAATCACCTCAACCAATCCAAAGACCTACAATCAAGAAAAGTACATGTTGGTTACTATAAGATACTGACATTTGGAAGATGTTCTTCACATAGCATTATTACAGTAGTCATTGACTCATCCTTTTTCTTCAAATATAATAGTAGTTGGACTTAATAAAATACACAAAGCAGGATTACTATCATTGGTTGATGGGTTATGAGAGACTCAAGGCACCACTTGAGTTAGTTTCTGTTTTTTTACTTATTCCTGATGGCCTCAGTTTGAAAAAAACAATTCAATAGTTACCTGGGAATATAAAATGCTTTTAAAGGGAGGAGTAATATGGTTAGATTCCTGTGTGTGGATGTGTGGATGTTTAATGCCAGTCTAGTAGCAGAAGGATGAGTAAAAGAAGATGAGACCAAAGGGAGAGAGAGTGTGTTGTTGAAGCAGAAGAGAGATGTTGAGGGTCTAGACCAAGTAGGGGGAGAAAGAGAAAGAAATGGATTTGAGACTCTTATCCAGGTAACTAGAAAAGTGTCTGAGGAGTGGTCTCTCCCCCAGGATTAATTAATACATCTAAGACAACAAAGATCTAGCATTTTCACCTCACCATGTGTACATTTAAAATCATCTGACAGAACAGTGGAGTGACTAATTCTAACATATATCAGATAGCGGTGGACGAGCACAAATAAACCCGTGGCACGTGAGGAACATTTGAAAAAATGATGAAACAGGATCAGCAGGTAATGTTAATAAATTACACATCATGTGTTTTTGGTTTTCTCATTTAAATTTCAGTAAAAGAATACAGAGGATGAGGATGACGGCGATTATCATAAAATCGTGACTTTTCTAAGTAAGGATAAGGCACTAATAAAACATCAGCCTGATAGACTGAAATGAGAAACTACACAGAATTTTTTAAAGTAAGGAAACTGCCATTTCAATAATCAGGATAATAAAAAAGAACATGAGGTCTGGCATTAAATAAAACAGTAGATAAGAGAAGACAACATACAGTTGCATAGATCTTTTCATTTACCGGACTCTCAATAACCATAGTATGAAGCAATCAGGCTCCTCACACAGGCCGATCTTTCAGGAACTGTGTGTGAGTCAAGTGAGAATCCTGAGCAGTGGCCACCATATGGAAACAATGACAGGTCAAAGAGGAATTGGAGACAAGTGCTCCTGCTCAGGAAGATCTCAGTGGAGGCCAAAGGGTGTGATCGTCTGGTTCCCTAATTTATCGTCTCATAACAGCACCCTTAGATCTTGATGCCGAATCAGAGCACTAAGCATCACTTCAAGAAAGTAAGTGCTTAGCCGTGGATCACAGGGCAGGTCTGCTTTGATCCTCAGGGTCTGCAGACTGGTGAATTGGAAGCTTGAAGTTTCCACATTGAAGGAAACAACTTTGATATAAGCCTTGGGGCTGAAATATCAAGAAAGGACTTCTAAGAATCAATTGATGATAAAAGCTCTATTCTGTTTTAAGTTACTTTTGTGTATGTGAAAAGAATGGTACCAATTATTCTGTTTGCTAAGCTGGTTGGTTGTTCCCGGTGGCAGGATGCCCATACTTCATAGTAAAGGGATGCTGACCCACAGAGACTTGTCAAATTAAAGCTTTAACGTAAGGGGAAAAAAAATATATCAAGAACCTTAGAACCTTCAGAAAATATTTCCACATAAGTAATATCACATGGAATAGAAAGTATAAATGTTCAACTGCTTCAGTAAATGTGTAAATAATGAGCTTAAAGTGTCTCTCATACTGAATAAAATAAACTAATGCAAACAGCTGTAAGCAATGAGAATATCCAAAATAAAGCTTTACTAAAATAGGAGGTCATGAGTAAAGTTGAGATTAGGAAAAGGTTTGCAGTTATTGGAAATTTAGAATGTAAGACATCCTTAGTGGAGAAAAGATGTCAAGAAATGAAACAGCCATAGTATAGGAATGATCAGTTACGAACAGGTAACTCACAGGAAAAAAAAAAAAAAAGACTAAACATCTGAGTAGATATTCAATTTCATCTAGATTAGTGAAATTAAAATTATAACTACAGTGAGCAAAGAGAACTACCATTTTTTGCTTACATGGTTGTTAAAAGCCAAGAGACTTACTACAGTCTGTTCTGGCAAGTCATATTTTCATACATTGCTTATGATAATAAAAATAAGCCTTTATTAAAAATTAAATAAAAGTGATAAAACTAAGGGAGATCAGTGATGATGATATGTCATGAACTAAGCATGATTAACTCAGCAGTGTACCTAAAGTTTAAAAAATAACTGGAAACAAGATCAAGAAGTGACTGCTAAATATGAAATAAGATGTAGCATTAAAATTCCCAAATATAAAGATATTTTTGGCTGCTTATATATCTTTAGCACAGCATACAATGTATCATATAAGTTATTTACTCATCTATCAATCATTTTTTTTAATTTTACCCTTCATTCTGAGGACTGTATTTGGATGTTGTGAATATAAAAATAAACCAATATATCTTGTTTTCAAGCAGCTCATAATCTACTGAAGAGACAGAAACTGAGCAGTTTCACTACATAATGTTAAGTAGTAGAAATGATACACATACTGATCTGAAAAAATTGGGTCAGATAACTTTTAAATTAAAATAGACGATAATTCTAAGTATTCTGGCTTACTTTTTATGGGCAATTACTTCCTTTACTGTCCAAGAAAAATATTTCATGCCTTTTGTCACTCCTAAATCCTCCAATACTTCCTTCCCTACTCTTACTCTGAACTGATAACTTGATTTCCTTCAANGATCAGTTACGAACAGGTAACTCACAGAAAAAAAAAAAAAAAGACTAAACATCTGAGTAGATATTCAATTTCATCTAGATTAGTGAAATTAAAATTATAACTACAGTGAGCAAAGAGAACTACCATTTTTTGCTTACATGGTTGTTAAAAGCCAAGAGACTTACTACAGTCTGTTCTGGCAAGTCATATTTTCATACATTGCTTATGATAATAAAAATAAGCCTTTATTAAAAATTAAATAAAAGTGATAAAACTAAGGGAGATCAGTGATGATGATATGTCATGAACTAAGCATGATTAACTCAGCAGTGTACCTAAAGTTTAAAAAATAACTGGAAACAAGATCAAGAAGTGACTGCTAAATATGAAATAAGATGTAGCATTAAAATTCCCAAATATAAAGATATTTTTGGCTGCTTATATATCTTTAGCACAGCATACAATGTATCACATAAGTTATTTACTCATCTATCAATCATTTTTTTTAATTTTACCCTTCATTCTGAGGACTGTATTTGGATGTTGTGAATATAAAAATAAACCAATATATCTTGTTTTCAAGCAGCTCATAATCTACTGAAGAGACAGAAACTGAGCAGTTTCACTACATAATGTTAAGTAGTAGAAATGATACACATACTGATCTGAAAAAATTGGGTCAGATAACTTTTAAATTAAAAGAGACGATAATTCTAAGTATTCTGGCTTACTTTTTATGGGCAATTACTTCCTTTACTGTCCAAGAAAAATATTTCATGCCTTTTGNGAGCAGTTTCACTACATAATGTTAAGTAGTAGAAATGATACACATACTGATCTGAAAAAATTGGGTCAGATAACTTTTAAATTAAAATAGACGATAATTCTAAGTATTCTGGCTTACTTTTTATGGGCAATTACTTCCTTTACTGTCCAAGAAAAATATTTCATGCCTTTTGTCACTCCTAAATCCTCCAATACTTCCTTCCCTGCTCTTACTCTGAACTGATAACTTGATTTCCTTCAATGAGAAATTAATGACCGAAAACCCTCATATCCACTCACCTACTTGTGTCTATGCCTGTACACATTTCCTTCTTTCATACTGCCACGGAACATCTGCCCATGCTCCTAACTTCTTGATCCTCTTCTCTTTTCTCATAGAATTTACTTCTTGATCATCTTACATTTTCTCTTGGCTTTAATACAATCTATATGCTAACAATTTCCTAACTTATGCTTCCAGGTCAAACTTTCCACTAAACATTTCAGTGAACACGCAAACCTGTATAAAACCTCTCCAATTTTGTATCCAATAGAAATCTTATATATTGAGGAACTAAAAGTGAATTTCTAAAATAGTCTTCCCTAAAAACAAGCTTTATCTCCTACTCCTTTCTCACATAAATCTACATTAGATTTTCAAAGGACAACAATCATTTGATATTTCCAAGGAAGATGCCAGTAAGTTATGATCCCCTAATTCATAAATTCTGCAATAGCAAATTTTTCTCTTCTAAAATTCAGGAAAATATGGCTAAGACTTTGTGTAAGCCAGTCAGAGCTTCCAAGAAATTCACTGAATATATAAAAATGTGTGGAAAACAACAGCACTTCTTTGACTATGGCTGCACAATTACTTTCCCAACACTAAGGTGCTTGTACAGGTTTGTGACCCAGATCTGTGATGTATACATTACTACACCTATTTATGAGCTTTCTATTATTCACAAAAAATGATAGTGTTAGATCCGTACATGCCCATAAGTTCCAAGAGTATGAATTACATTATGCATATAATTTTAACAAGGATTATCAGCTATAATGTTACTCATGTATGTCTTGTAGGTGTAATTAAATTTTTAACCTATCCCTGACTAATCCACAGAAATATCTGTTTCTCTGAACTTTCAGAACAAGTAGCACTTAATCTACATATATACAAGATTTAGCAAGGACCTCAGAAAGAGTAAGATAAAACCAGTTACCAAAGTCAGGTCACATACTTTCTTTATATTTAGTTTACTTTCATATTTTGACCAACCCCATTACAATAACTGTCAGTAGTAATTAAATAAGCTACTTATAATACCTAAAAGTAGACTACCAGCCCCTAGTGAAATGTTTTCATGTACAGATACAGAAAACATAAGAATAATTCAATAAATTTTTCTTGATTAAGGGATTATAAAAGCTGTGTAGTAGAGGGCAACATAGTGAGGTACAATAGCTTTCACAAAATCAGTGTGTAAAAGATCAAAATTTTAAGGATAAATTTTTGTCTGAATGTATTTTCATATACTTTAGTCCCACTTACCACAAGAAATTGAGAGTGAGCATTCATGTTATAATTTTTCCACTTTCAAAAAACCTCTCAAATTAGGTTTCTAGAGAAAATTATAAAAACTCTATCTGACTAAGAACTTTCTTCACCGAGATTTCGCCACAAAAATATAGTTTAACAATATGATTGGTAACTACTAATGCCCAAAATGTAATTAAAACTAGTAGCTCTTGAAATGAATGTGAGAGATCATTTATAAAATACTTTAATAGCACAAGAGTAACAAGCTGAATCAATCTGCATATTTATTTCATTTCAAAAACCGAATTAAAAGCAACAATGAGAAAAAACTATTCAAATCAACCTAGGCATTGGTGGCAAAGAAAAATACTACTCAGGATAAAATTTTAAATATAAACTCACTGCATAAAAACATACTATTAGGAAAGAGATGCAAACAGGCACTTATTTTCTCAACAATCACAGGCTAGAGAAGAACTAATTGAAAACCAATAAATTAAGTACAGTGCAGCCGGTGGTCTCTAGCTAACTCAGCCTATCCATCAATAGGTCATTCTCAGTTAATTAAGTGAAGGCATAATCAGCTTAATTTATGTAGTTCACAGAAGTTAATGATATCATAGTACAGTACCTGACGTTTGGCCTGTCCATATAATTCGTTTTATACATGCAGTTCTTTCTACTGCTCTTCAGATAGGGCACCTTATTTCTTGCCTCCCAGCTTGCCTTCAGTGCTTGTCTTCCTGAAGAAAATGGGAACATTAACAATATTAAAAAAGAAGAAGAAGATAAAAGATCACTAAACAAAAGTTATTTTAAGATCGCCTGCTGTTTCAATGAATTATTTTACATTATACACAATGCAACAATGAGGTTTTCTAGAACAAAAGCAAATATTAAAATCAGGTTGGCATAAATGTATATGATATGCAGATATAGAATACTGAAAGATGAACCAGCAAAGAAATCTATAAAAATATCCTGCATTATATATATATATGGAATTAAAAGATATAAAATTATTTGATATATTTATAATCTGTGTTGCATTTCAGCACTAGATTTTATACCTGCTAGGGGACCACCTTCTTTCTCAGGAAGAGAGTTTCTTTCCATGGTCTCTGTAGCTCATCTTCTCTTTTCTGAAGCTGCAAGTTTATACACAAAGACAAACCACAATGTCAACGAGTTGGACCTCACTTAAGGAACCTAGGAGATCGATTTGTAAAGCAAAGAATGAACAGGACCCTATTTCTGAAGTACGTTGCTCAAACTGTTCTTTCATTAAAAGATGCTCTTTCTTATTGATTTTGGCTTAAGTAATGAGAAAGCTTATCCAAAAATCTTTAGCATTTGGGCTCAAGTTAAGGAAATCAATACAGTCATTTCCCATTTGAACTGCATATGTGAGTTTTATGTACAAGAGACAAGACAAAGCCAAATTCAGATAAATCAATAGCATTGTCGATAGAACATGAAACTGACAAACGGTGTTTTTCAGCAATTAAAGTGAGCTGTAAACATACAAAGACTAATCAATTTCAATGTTCTGCCATTAACAGTTTTTAATTGGCAAAAAAGTTATGCATGAATGTGACTCCCTAGGAATGAAGAGTAGAGAAACTACCTCACATCAAGTGGGACAATTTTATCAGTTTTTATAAATACAGATAACTCTACATCTGCCAAATAAATTAAAAACTTTAATGAGGCAGACTATTTGAGTATCCCATAATATATAAGCCAGTGAAATTTTTACAAACCTAATAATGATACACATACTATCTGCATTCTTTCTTTTGCAATATACTATTTCAAACACTGCTTTAAATTTTTAAAAGTTCTAACATATATTGTATCTGTTAATTGAATAAAATTTAAATTGTTGCTGTTTTTAGTCACTAAGTCATGTCTGACTCTTTAAGACCTCAAGGACTGTAGTTCTTCAGGCTTTTCTGTTCTCCACTATCTCCAGGAGTTTGCTCAAATTTAAATACTTTGCATCTAAATTTAAATAATAGTATTATTCCTAAATTTGAGAAATTAAAGCCTAAAGTAAAGTTCTACATTTCTTCCATGTTACATTCTTCAAAAAGACACAAAAAAGCCTTTAAAAATTATTTTTGGTAATGCATAGAGGATTCTAACATTTATTCAAATGACTCAAAAAGTGTTTTGTGTCCATGATAGCCTGCAATAAAATATTGAGCCATTATGGTTTGCCATTACCCTGAAGTATTCAGGAAAATTGCACTGATGATAGCCAAATATAATTCATAATACATTAAGATAGGCATATCATTAAAATGCAGATAAAACCATTGTTTTTAATAAAAAATGGTATAACAAAAGTAAAAGGTTAATTGAAAAGCAAAATAAACCACTGAATTTAGTAAGGCACATTACCTAGATTAACAGAAATCAATGAAATCATTAAAACAATTAATAACTTAGAGCTCCATTCAGACTAAGATAAACTCTGTGGCTATTAGAATGCGGATACAAGGCTACAGAGACATATCTTTTCTGACTGGGTAATTTCCTCTCCTCTGTAACAGTTCAGTAATATATGCATCTGGCATTATACGGTCACCCATTTCTTCTTGTCAGACAGATCCTTCATGCTTTTCACTTGTCTATGCTAAGTGAATCATAAGAACCACAGTCTTTACAGAAGAGAACATATTTCCCCCAGTGTTCAGAATATAAAATGGGCCATTCAAGTATCAATAATATTAATCAAAACNTTGGACCTCACTTAAGGAACCTAGGAGATCGATTTGTAAAGCAAAGAATGAACAGGACCCTATTTCTGAAGTACGTTGCTCAAACTGTTCTTTCATTAAAAGATGCTCTTTCTTATTGATTTTGGCTTAAGTAATGAGAAAGCTTATCCAAAAATCTTTAGCATTTGGGCTCAAGTTAAGGAAATCAATACAGTCATTTCCCATTTGAACTGCATATGTGAGTTTTATGTACAAGAGACAAGACAAAGCCAAATTCAGATAAATCAATAGCATTGTCGATAGAACATGAAACTGACAAACGGTGTTTTTCAGCAATTAAAGTGAGCTGTAAACATACAAAGACTAATCAATTTCAATGTTCTGCCATTAACAGTTTTTAATTGGCAAAAAAGTTATGCATGAATGTGACTCCCTAGGAATGAAGAGTAGAGAAACTACCTCACATCAAGTGGGACAATTTTATCAGTTTTTATAAATACAGATAACTCTACATCTGCCAAATAAATTAAAAACTTTAATGAGGCAGACTATTTGAGTATCCCATAATATATAAGCCAGTGAAATTTTTACAAACCTAATAATGATACACATACTATCTGCATTCTTTCTTTTGCAATATACTATTTCAAACACTGCTTTAAATTTTTAAAAGTTCTAACATATATTGTATCTGTTAATTGAATAAAATTTAAATTGTTGCTGTTTTTAGTCACTAAGTCATGTCTGACTCTTTAAGACCTCAAGGACTGTAGTTCTTCAGGCTTTTCTGTTCTCCACTATCTCCAGGAGTTTGCTCAAATTTAAATACTTTGCATCTAAATTTAAATAATAGTATTATTCCTAAATTTGAGAAATTAAAGCCTAAAGTAAAGTTCTACATTTCTTCCATGTTACATTCTTCAAAAAGACACAAAAAAGCCTTTAAAAATTATTTTTGGTAATGCATAGAGGATTCTAACATTTATTCAAATGACTCAAAAAGTGTTTTGTGTCCATGATAGCCTGCAATAAAATATTGAGCCATTATGGTTTGCCATTACCCTGAAGTATTCAGGAAAATTGCACTGATGATAGCCAAATATAATTCATAATACATTAAGATAGGCATATCATTAAAATGCAGATAAAACCATTGTTTTTAATAAAAAATGGTATAACAAAAGTAAAAGGTTAATTGAAAAGCAAAATAAACCACTGAATTTAGTAAGGCACATTACCTAGATTAACAGAAATCAATGAAATCATTAAAACAATTAATAACTTAGAGCTCCATTCAGACTAAGATAAACTCTGTGGCTATTAGAATGCGGATACAAGGCTACAGAGACATATCTTTTCTGACTGGGTAATTTCCTCTCCTCTGTAACAGTTCAGTAATATATGCATCTGGCATTATACGGTCACCCATTTCTTCTTGTCAGACAGATCCTTCATGCTTTTCACTTGTCTATGCTAAGTGAATCATAAGAACCACAGTCTTTACAGAAGAGAACATATTTCCCCCAGTGTTCAGAATATAAAATGGGCCATTCAAGTATCAATAATATTAATCAAAACCTTATAATTGTTCAGTCTATTCCCTGGTTAGAGAACGTAGAGGCCTACCCATCCCCCAATCAGAATCACGGATGGACTACTATACCAAAGATGGGGCATAGATGTCTTCTCAATATATATGAGGCTACACCTAAATCCATCATGTACTTTTCTGAAGATCATATTCTGGAAAGAAACTGAAAATAAGCACCATTAACTTCATGAGTTACATGAACAGAAAAAAAATTATAAATACTCTTTCAGCTCAGTGCTGCTGCTGCTGCTGCTAAGTCACTTCAGTCGTGTCTGACTCTGTGTGACCCCACAGACAGCAGCCTATCAGGCTCCCCCGTCCCTGGGACTCTCCAGGCAAGAACACTGGAGTGGGTTGCCATTTTCTTCTCCAATGCATGAAAGTGAAAAGTGAAAGGGAAGTCACTCAGTCGTGTCAGAGTCTTCGTGACCCCATGGACTGCAACCTACCAGGCTCCTCTGGCCATGGGATTTTCCGGGCAAGAGTACTGGAGTAGGGTGTTATCGCCTTCTCCATCAGCTCAGTGCACTGCCCCTTGAAAAATGTGAAATTCTAGAAGCAAAACAGAAAAGTAAGGTAATGTTATGAAACCAAAAGACAGGCTCTAATTTTAAATCTACCCCAGAGCTTCAGCCTCTATCTAAAAGAAGCTCGTGTCACCTTAGTCCTACAAAACAAAAACACAGATGATGTTTTAAACCTAATTTAAGACTTCATTGCCGCCACCCTCAAATGCCAAGACTCAATGATCACATACTTTTTTCATTTATACTAAAATCAAAAATACATCGGTGCTCCTCAAGAGCAATATAACTTTAGAATAATTTATCACTTTAGATAAAATTTTGTATTTATAAGGAAAAAGTGATCTTTTTAAAGAAAAGCAAAGTTTACTTATCTCTGTAACATCTAGTTAAAGAAATGCAAGTTACTAGTAAATGTTTAAGAAATAACATGCAAGCAACCAGAAACTGAAATCTTAAATTTTGAAATCTTAAGTTTGAAAGGGATTCTGATGAATGATACTCCAGAAGAATGTTCTATATAAGCATCTGAGAAAATACATGAACAATTTACAGAATATCAATAAACTGAATAGAAAATAGTGCACTAAATTAAAAAACTGTCCATTGTCAACTTTATAATTGAAAGAAAAAGATATTGCAGTGTAAAGAAGTAATATGATTCATACAGAAAGTGCATATTAGACAAAATCCTACAAAAATAGATTTAAATGTAATGAATAGTTATAACTAACACTGAATTGCAATGGGCTCCAAAGGGAGACTGAACTTGACATTGCAGGTTGGCTATTTGCTTGCTATAGTGTTTGGGGCATATTTTAATTTTTTCTCAAGAGATTCCTTATTTTAAAAAAAATAGAGAAAATAGAACATTCTCATAGTATTTTTGTGAAGATTAGATCAGATGATATATATTATACTTGGCACAGTTCAATTCAGTTCAGTTCAGTCGCTCAGTCGTGTCCGACTCTTTGTGACCCCATGAATCGTGGCACGCCAGGTCTCCCTGTCCATCACCAACTCCCAGAGTTCACTCAAGCTCATGTCCATTGAGTTGATGATGCCATCCAGCCATCTCATCCTCTGTCGACCCCTTCTCCTCCTGCCCCTAATCCCTCCCAGCATCAGAGTCTTTTCCAATGAGTCAACTCTTTGCAGGAGGTGGCCAAACAGTACCCAACATATATTAGCCCTTTGCTAAATACCTCAGGACCAAATAAATGAATTCATTTGTTAATTAAAAAAGACTAATCTTGTTGTCTCAGCTGGTAAAGAATCTGCCTGCCATGTGGGAGACCTGGGGTCAATCCCTGTGTTGGGAAGATCCTCTGGAGGCAGGCATGGCAACCCTCTCCAGTATTCTTGCTTGGAGAATCCCATGGACAGAGGAGCCTGTTGGGCTACAGTCTATGGGGTTGCAGAGTCAGACACAACTGAGCAACAAAGCACAGCATAGCACACCACAGTCCTATTATACTGCAGAATTTAATACAATACTAAATTGTCAAAATATATTGCTATTCAAGTCATTTGTATGTATATGTAATTAATAAAACTTTTTTTTTATTGTCAAAATATATTGCTATTCAAGTCATTTGTATGTATATGTAATTAATAAAACTTTATTTTATCTTCAAAGGAAGGTTCTGGAATAACTCTACTAACAAGAATTCAGACTGCTGTGTACTCATGATTACACATTCACTCAACAAACTCATACTGAATACCAAGTTATATTAGGCACAGGATTTTTAACCCTCCATTGAGTAGAATTTTTTAAATGACACTCATTAGCAGAGCCACGTTAAAAATAGTTGAGAACTATAAAGCAAGTATTATACTCAATGACAAGACAACATTTTGCCAAGCACAATTACACTAAGAAATGAAATCTGCTGACAGCTATCTCTCCCAGGTTTCTGTTTTTGCCCTGGCTCAGGGGTCACTGGAAGTTCAATACAAGAAGAATCAAGACTCAGTTTTGACTTCCAACAATCAGTAAATGACCATAAGCCAGTCTCTAAGGTCAAATTTAGTGTCCTCAAGTACAGAATGCAGAAAATAATACCTCCCTTTCTCTTTTCTCAGATTTGAGTGTGAGAATCCAAGAGATACACTGTAAATCCTACAACCTCTAAAGAATTATGCTAATATGTGTTGTTGCTCTTATTCTTTTCAACAGGAAATATAAATAGCACTCAATATTTTTATTTCCCTGGCTATACTGAGTTTACAAATCACTGAAGAGTATTAAGGCTTTCTCTCTCCTCCATGCTTTGCATTGCTGTCCCTCTTCCCATCTGATTTCTAAACCTATTCTTGCTTCAGATCTAAGCTCAGACAGGTCTTCTATGAAGTCTTGTATCTTTTCCAATCTACTAATTGTGATTCAAGTTCCATTTCTGTGTAACTCCTAAAATTCCTTATCGTCTGTCTATAGCAGCACTTCCACTATTTGACAATTGTCTTTTTATTTGTTCTTTCAATGATTACACTGGAAGTTCTGGGAAAACAGAAACTATCTTTTTGTTTATTGTTAATATCTGACAAGTACTTCTGTAAATCTTGATTGGATTGTAAATAAATTAATATTTTGTACAGGAACAATTTTTTTTAGGAATTACTATATATAACACATTCTGTAAAGCACTATATAAAAATCATCTCATTTTGTCCTCAAAAAGACCATTCTAAGATTGATATGATTACTATTCTAATATTACAGACATGGAAAAACATGAGAGACTAGACTAGAGCCAAAATCACACAGATGGTAAATTGTGGATCTGAGGTTCCAAGTTCTCTCAATCATATTAATTGCTTTGGTCCAGCAAACTTAGTTTTATAGGTTCAAAAACTGTATTTTATCAGTTTTCCAAGAGAGATCACGTCCTGGTTACTAAAATCAAAGCATATGACAGAGTATTAAATTACTAATTTCTAATAAAGTATACTAATGATAAGTAGGGCAAAATATTATTTTCTGTGTTTCATGATGTCACCTTTAAAAGACAACATATCATATTTGTTCATGTTTTTCAACAAATATTTTCAACAAATACATAGTAGATGTTGGAGATGAAGCAGTTAACTAGATGAGGGGATAAAAGCCCTTTTCTGGAGTTTGAAAGGTAAATGTGTTGGTCACTCTGTCAACCCCATGGACTATAGTTTGCTAAGCTCCGCTGTCCACAGAATACTCCAAGCAAGAACACTGGAGTGGGTAGCCATACTCTTCTCCAGGGGATCTTCTCAACCCAGTGAGGGAACCCAGGTCTCCTGAGCTGCAGGCAGATTCTTTATTATTGAAGCCACCAGGAAATCCCTTTATGGAATGAATCTCTATGCTACAGAGAACCCAGGCTGCCTTGAGCACCAGGCTCACTTTGCTTGGGGCCTCTTGTTCCCTGAGTAATGCTGCAGATGAACTGATAGAGACCTACTTTCCAGTTATCTTTCATATTTATCCATTGCCTCACACCTCATATGTGTAATGCGATTAAGTCTGCTACATTTCTTCCATAAGGATTGCTGGCTGAAATTTATAGACAGACCACTTGTACACTTTTACCAGAGAGGAAAATCTACTTCATGGTTTGCTTTTTTTTTTTTTTATTTTAGATTGTTCTCAACTTTGAATTTTAGGGCCACCTATAGTTTGGTTGTTGAGAAAATCAAAACCAGAAATAAGCAGTTACTAAATCATGTTTTTTCTGGAGATCAACAGCACTTGGTCAGCATATAGTGTCTGCAAGGACATAAAAAGTATTGTGTTTTTTGTCTGCATACTGTAGCTGAGTATATTTCAAAATACATAAATATGACATAACTATTATATTTCATTATCTATATTTAAATAGTATATCACCAGGTATAGACATGCTACATTCTTCAATAAAAAACACCATCTTGTTGTTCAACCTTCCCCAAAACTATACCTCCCCTCCTACATAGTAACAGTCCTTTTTATCTGAATTGAAAAGTTTATCCTAAATTTCAGTAGCATTTAAAATTAGTTGCAAACAAAAATGGGTTAAATATTTATTCTTTGAAAATTCTTTAAATATATGCTTCTATTTCTTTTCTTTTCTGGTTGCTCTGTCTCTTTTATCTTCTTTTTTTTCCCCTTAACATATTAGTCCCATCCAATTTCCTTCTCAGTACTCCACTAACACTTCCTCTCAATTCTAACTTAATCTCCTATCTTCTTTCCCATTAACCTTTAATATACACACTTGCTATCTGCTCTTTACTTCGTATCTAGCCCATTCATCTCTCATTTCTTTCCTAATATAATAGATGTGAGAAAGGAAACTCAATACTCTATAAAACAACACAGGAATTAAGGTCTCAAAGATTAGAAAATGGGATAACTCAATTGCACTACTTGAATACAAACATATTTACATATCATCTTTTTCTCAGATTTTTTTTTCACCTTGTTTTTTCAAACCAATATTTTAAGGGGAAAAAAAGGCAGGCTAATTTTTAATCCCTCTTTGTCCCATCAACTGCGATTTCTGTAAACTGAGTTTGAAATAACCTGTTCAAAGGATTAAGTGTATCTGGTGTTTATCTTTGTATCTCTGCTACCTGGCAAAGTGACTTCAACAGAGTAGGCCCTCAATGAGTATTTGATGAACAGAACTGAAATAAGGCTTAATACTTGATAGGAGAATAAATTGGTAAATTAAAGGAGAGATTGCTGTTCACCAATGGCTGCAGTGAAGACTACAGAGTTGAATGAGGCAGGTAGTCAGTGCTCACAACTTTATCCCACTTTTCAATCACTCAGTCTTCTCTCTGGTAGTCTTTACTCTCTTAAGCCACTTATTCAAAGATTTCAGCAACTCACTGAGGGTTAGGGTTAGGGTTTTGCTTAGAGGTTCAAAGACTCAAACTGCTGGAGCTGTAATAAAAGTTTTTGATCCATAAATAAATGATGAACCAGTCTAACAATGGGCTAAAAGAAAACCCTAAATATAAAACTTATTTAATGATCTTGCTTTTCTTTCATTCCTGTCTACTCATAACACTTAGATTTTAGGATACATTGAATTAAATCTTCACATATTCTCAACACAACTTGGGCTCCTGGAATGTCAGAAGTACAAGTAACACTGCATACCATGCAGAGCAGTGATATTCAAATGAACTCCTGCAGAGGCTTCTGTTGCAGGATTTAAGTTTTCCATCCTACTTCCCCACACTTTAAGCAAAGAAGTTCTGTTGTTTAGTCATTCAGTTGTGTCCAAGTCTTTTGCAACCCCATGGACTGTACCCACCAGGCTCCTCAGTCCATGAGATTTTCCAGGCAAGAATACTGGAGTGGGTTACCATTTCCTTCTCCAGGGGATCTTTCCAATGCAGAGATCAAATCTGCATCTCTTGCGTGGCAGGCAGATTCTTTATCACTGAGCCACCCAGGAAGCCCAAAGTTCTGGTTTACCTTATACNTTGTTTGGTTTGGTGGGCACTTCTCCTGTTCCTTTACCTCCTGGGTATTCCTCTGTCTCTTCATCTTGGTTATATTGCTGCGTTTGTTGTGGCCTTTCTATACTCTAGGAATTTGCGGAGTTCTCTTTATTATGGGATTTCCTCCCTATAGGCGGGGTTGTATCAGTGGTTGCCATCTATATTTTGCCATCGACCAACCCAAACCAATTCTATCATCTAAGAATAAATACAAAATCAGAGCTGGAAAACTTAGAAACTAATGCATTCAAAAATGAGCTGGTGGAAGAACCAAAATTTAAGCCACTATACTTACCATTGAGGTCTTTTATTTTTCAAGAATATTTTTTCTCTGAACTGCTATATTTGAGAGAGTAGAATGGTTGATGCAAAAATTATTTTATGATATATAGTGAACAATTGCTCTACTATTTATTTCACTGTATTCAGAGTGCATCTCATTCTGGAACTTAATTCAGTCAGGTTTGGAATTGATATATAGTGAAAAAAGAAGGATGTGTCAGACAATAACATGTTTTACCTAGTTAATAAGTGAATTAAGTTCATACCAGAGAATGGAAAGCATGGTACAGTGGAGGCCCTCTGCAGGAGTTGATATTACTTTAAAGGCACCAAACAAAGATTGATATAGGTAAATAACCAAGAGTCTGATAAGAGCTATGTATAAGCACAAGTTGAAACAATCAGTTTAACACGCGCTATGGTCAAGTGTGCATTACATTGGAGCATTCTAAAAACAAAGAGAGAGTCTTCACACTTGTCACCAGTTGAGCATTACAGGATTTGTGGGGTTTTATAGAAGTCTCACACATTCAAGGTCTGTTTTTATCCCTAAGTTATTTCACCTGACTTTCACCTTTTTTATTAGTTCTTCTATCACCAATCTTCTTCATTTCTTTTTAATTCTCCATCTGATAAAATTATTTTAACCGTAAGGTTTGGCAATTCATTTACTTGCCAACATAGTCCCATATTTAGTAAAATTTGATAACAAACATGACAGTTGTGTCAATCATTTGATGTATATATGTCTTATTCCTATTACTGCTTATTTTTATTTGTGCATTTGTTTACTATTTCATTACTCTCAGGATCATAACCTTCACATTGCTGCTGCTGCTAAGGCACTCCAGTCATGTCCGACTCTGTGCGACCCCATAGACGNTTTGATAACAAACATGACAGTTGTGTCAATCATTTGATGTATATATGTCTTATTCCTATTACTGCTTATTTTTATTTGTGCATTTGTTTACTATTTCATTACTCTCAGGATCATAACCTTCACATTGCTGCTGCTGCTAAGGCACTCCAGTCATGTCCGACTCTGTGCGACCCCATAGACGGCTGCCTACCAGGCTCCCCGTCCCTGGGATTCTCCAAGCAAGAACACTGGAGTGGGTTGCCATTTCCTCCTCCAGTGCATGAAAGTGAAAAGTGAAAGTGAAGTCGCTCAGTCGTGTCCGAGTCTTAGCGACCCCATGGACTACAGCCTACCAAGCTCCTCCATCCATGGGATTTTCCAGGCAAGAGTACTGGAGTGGAGTGCCATTGCCTTCTCTGTCACACATTAATTATATATTTTTAAAAGCTGTAAGTTGTAAAACTTTGTAAAAATGGCAATATTCCATAAAACTCAGGGGATAAAGCACATAGGCTGGGGCACCCAGTTTAGCTGCGTTGAAAAGTGAAAGTGAAGTTGCTCAGTCGTGTCTGACTTTTTTTTTTTTTGCTGACTTTAAAATGAAAGGATTTTTCTTATCACCAAATTTTATTTGGCATTTCCTGCAAGTTACCTGCAGATAGGGCCTTGATACTGTGTCCGAGTCTTTGCGACCTGTGGACTCTAGCCCACCATGGACTCCTCTGGTCCATGGGATTCTCCAGGCAAGACTACTGGAGTGAGTTGCCATTTTTCTCCAGGGGATCTTCCCGACCCAGGGATCAAACCCAGGTCTATCTCATTCCAGGTGGATGCTTTAACCTCTGAGCCACCAGAGAAAAGAGTTATCATCAATTACACAGTGAGGAATTTATCTACTGTAATAGATCACGTATAACTATTGTAGTACAATTTGAGCAATTCTCATTATAGAATGAAGATTTCATTATTCTCACTGTATACATTTGTCACATTTATAAAGCTTAAAAATAAAGAACATGCCTCAGTTATTGTTAAAGATAGCTACCTGGACTTCACCTGACTTCCTTGCTGAGAAGACGATTTGAGAGAAAGGTATAAAATAGCATGTTTGTAAAGGAGATGCTGAATATTCTAGTAATAACATAGCAGATGATGAATGGTGAGTAAGCAGAAAAAATTCATCTATTGGTTTAAATCCTAAGGGACTACATTATCAGAATCTCTCTTAATTTTCAATTTGATCAGTTATCTGTTTTTTAGATCTTTTCCCATACCAGGAAAATATTTTCATTTCATTAAATCATTTATTTTGCATACTATTTTCCAAATTAAAGCCACAGCCTATATTTACATTTTTTTAATCCTAAACCTTTTCAACTTTTTGTCTTAACACTGCATAAGCCTACAAAACAAATCAATCAGTATGCTTTCTAAGGAAAATTCCTAAATAAAACTAAAGCATAATGATCATAAATTTTAAAACCATACTTATTATATGCGAAGCTCCAATAATTTTCTTTTGTTATTTCTCATAACTCATTGAAATGGAGGAAGAAATTCCAGAAATATTAAGGAAGACACAATAATTGATTAGTTGTGGAGTCTGAAGAAGGAATTGTTAAGGATCCTTCTCAAATGTCTGCCTTGAATAATTGGATGAATGTAATTTCTGTCATGAATAAAGACCAATGACATTCTGATTAGATTTTCATTCTGGAAAAGTCAAACCTGCAGGGACACAGACAGATCAGTGGTTGCTTGAGGTTAAGGGTAGGGGAGAGGTTTAATACAAAGAGCAACATGAAGGAATTTTTAGGAATGATGAGACAGTCCTGTATATTGATTGCTGTGGGGTCTACATGTTTCTATGTACTGGTCAAAACTCATACAACTGTACATCAAAAAAAAACCTTTTACTATAGGTAAAATAAGTGTAAATAAAAATAAATGGTGCTTGATGAATTTTAAATCAGAGTGTATCGTAAGAAGTAGAAAAAATGTTAGAACAATTATGGGAAAAATAAGTGAAAATTAGTAGAACATTAAACTAGAAATTAAACTAGAGCAAGGAAAATAAGATTGTAGCAGACTAGAAACAAGAACAAAGAAATAAACTGAAACATTAATGGAATGTAAAAATGCTAAGACCTAGAACTTGCCCACAAGTCTTGTGTTTGAAAACTACTTCTTCATTTCTCCTCCTAAACTCCATCAAAAAATAAATCTCTGTTGCTTTTGCTCTACTTATCTGGATAGAAGAATTTTTACTATTGAATATAGAAAAAGGTGGAAGAAATAAGACAGCTCAGACAAATTTGATGGTTACAGTTTAATTTTGAAAGTGATAACATTGACCACATTCGGGTCATTCAGAATGATCATTCAGCTTTACTAAATGGATGAGCTTTGTTGGATTCATTTTGTCAAAACATCTGGACTCAAGACAATCAGAAGGAGAGGGAAAATATGGTCTTGGAATAAATTCCCTCTGCAAACCACCATCAGCAATATTAAGAATTATCCAAGTGCCTTGTTTCTCCTCTGCAGGACTTAAAGACTTTATCAGCAAGACTCAGTGGAGTGACCCCAATACTTCTCCTCCCCATTACTTTATCAGAATTCATTTATCCTACCAACTTTCACTGCTGCTTAGTCCCCTTATGTACTTTCTTTGCTATTAATATTTGAAAGTGAAAGTGTGAGTAGATTAGCTGTATCTGGCTCTTTGTGACCCCATGGACTCTATAGTCCATGGAATTCTCCAGACCAGAATACTGGAGTGGGTAGCCTTTCCCTTCTCCAAGGGATCTTCCCAATCCAGGCATCAAACCCAGGTCTCTCACATTGCAGGTGAATTCTTTACCAGCTAAGCCACTGGGGAAGCCCAAGAATATTGGAGTGGGAAGCTTATCCCTTCTCCAGCAGATCTTCCCAACCCAGGAATTGAAAATTGAACTGAGATCTCCTGCATTGCAGGCAGATTCTTTACCAACTGAGCTAAGAGGGAAGCCCTAATATCTAACTTCAATTTTGGCTTCCCTAGTAGCTCAGCTGGTAAAGAATTCACCTGCAATGAAGGAGACCCCAGTTCAAGTCTTCCCAGCCCAAGGAGAAAGGACAGGTTACCCACTTCAGTATTCATGGGCATCCCTGGTGGATCAGACAGTAAAAAAATCCTCCTGCAATGTGGGAGACCTGGGTTCAATCCCTGGCTTGGAAAGATTCCCCTGGAGGCGAGCATAGCAATCTACTCCAGTATTCTTGCCTGGAGAAACCCCATGGACAGAGGAGCCCAGTGGGCCACAATCAATTGGTCACAAAGAGTTGGACACAACTGAGCAACTAAGCATAGACCAGCTTCAATTTATGGTAAATTATTATATAAACCTTTTCTTAATTCCTTCCACTTGCATGACCAAAAAAAAAAACAAAAAACAAACGAAAAGAAACCTCTGGTTAAATGCAACTTTCCACTATCTATGTCCAAGGAACCATGAGGCTAAACTTGATTGGAAAAAAATGCATAATAGTACTGACAGGTGTCACGTGATGACAACATTTAAGAGCCTTTAAACCTGATTGTGAATGATGTTAAATTTGTTGGTGGCAGTGATTTAGTTGCTAAGTCATGTCTCAACTTTTGCAACCTCATGGACTACAACCCACCAGGCTCCTCTGTTCATGGGATTTTTCCAAGCATGAAAACTGGAGTGGATTGTAATTTCTTTTTCTAAATGTTATATTTACATAATCTACTTTCCCATCTATTACCTTAGGTAATTGTTTTCCTCATACCCCCAAAATTTCCAATTTTTTCACACCTAGCTCATGACTTTGCCTTCTATTTCAGTGAGAATTTAGAATCAACAAAGCCAGTACTTTCATAAACCGTCTTTATTGTAGCTCAAAATTTTCCAAGCCAGGCTTCAACAGTACATGAGCAATGAACTTTCAGATGTTCAAACTGGATTTAGAAAAGGTAGAGGAACCAGAGATCAAATTCCCAACATCCACTGGATCCTTGAAAAAGCAAGAGAATACCAGAAAAATATCTATTTTTGCTTTATTGACTACGCCAAAGCCTTTGACTGTGTGGATCACAAGTAATTGTGGAAAATTCTTAAAGAGATGGGAACACCAGACCACCTGACCTGTCTCCTGAGAAATCCGCATATAACTCAAGAAGCAACAGCTAGAATTGGACTGGTTCTAGGAACAACAGACTGGTTCCAAATTGGGAAAGGAGTACATCAAGGCTGTATATTGTCATCCTGCTTATTTAACTTATATGCACAGTACATCATAAGAAATGCCAAGCTGAATGAAGCACAAGCTGGAATCAAGATTGCTGGGAGAAATATCAATAACCTCAGGTATGCAGATAAACACCATATTTATGGCAAAAAGCAAAGAAGACCTAAAGGGTCTCTTGATGAAAGTGAAATAGGAGAGTGAAAAAGTTGCCTTAAAACTCAACATTCAGAAAACTAAGATCATGGCATCCGGTCCCATCACTTCATGGCAAATAGATGGGGAAACAATGGAAATAGTGAGAGACTTTATCTTTGGGGGCTCCAAAATCACTGCAGACAGTTATTTCATTAATTTTAATGAAATTAAAAGACTCTTGCTCCTTGGAAGAAAAGTTATGACCAACCTAGACAGCATATTAAAAAGCAGAGATATTACTTTGCCAACAAAGGTCCATCTAGTGAAAGTTATGGTTTTTCCAGTAGTCATGTATGGATATGAGAGTTGGACTATAAAGAAAGCTGAGCATGGAAGAATTGATGCTTTAGAACTGTGGTGTTGGAGAAGACTCTTGAGAATCCCTTGGACAGCAAGGAGATCCAACCAGTCCATCCTAAAGGAAGTCAGTCCTGAATATTCATTGGAAGGACTGATGTTGAAGCTGAAACTCCAGTCCTTGGTCACCTGATGCGAAGAACTGACTCATTTAAAAAGATCCTGATGCTAAGAATGATTGAAGGCAGGAGGAGAAGGGGATGACAGAGGATGAGATGAATGGCATCACGGACGCGATGGACATGGCTTTGAGTAGGGTCTGGGAGTTGGTGATGCACAGAGAAACCTGGCATGCTTCAGTCCCTGGGGTCGCAAAGACAGAAAAGACTGAGTGACTGAACTGAACTGAACTGAACTCCCTGCCTGCATCTGTACTAATAGCACTCCTTATTCTCTACTATTACTGTGGATGAACTCAATGGTCATAAGGCAACATTCCCATTTACACAGTAAATGAATCTAGCAACTTTCTGTTCCTTATTTTGCATTCTCAACTCTTCCCTTTTCATTGGATCGTTCCATTAGAACGCAACAAGCTACTTTTTTAACCATGTTTTTTTTGAAAAATAAAACTGCCTAGACTCAATTCCTCTATCTAGATCACCTATAACTTAGCTTCAGTTTAATAACAAAACTCTTTGAAAGCATCTATGCATAGTGATCCCCCTTCCCATTTTCTGTTGAACCCAGTAAATTAGGTTCCATTTTATTACTGTGAAGAAATCCTTACCAACTTCAGCAGTGGCCTTCATTTTGCTAAATCCAACAGTCATCCCTCAGGCTTCATCCTATTTCATCAGTCAGCACTATTTGACAGAGTTAAATATTCTCTCTTTAAGATTTTCTTTCTTCTCTTTTTTTTTAACATACCTTTCAAAACACCACTTTCATGTGAATTTTCTCCTACCTTTTTGGTTATTCCTCCTCAAAGTCTATTGCTTTTGTTTTTTTAATCTCTGACTCAGTTGTTGGAATGTTCTAGACTCTGTTCTTAAAGCTACTCTCTTTTCAATCATAGTGATGGTACTATCCACTTTATGGCTTGGGATACCATATATTTATGCTGAAAACTTCCAAATTTATATTTTTCACCTGGACTTCCCTATGAATGATAGGCCCATATTTTCAAGAACCTTAACCTCTCCACTTAGTAATTTAATTTATGCCTCAAACTTAACACATCCAAAACCACTCTATGATATTCCCCTAAGACTGCTCCTCCTCTGTCTTTCCCAACTTACTTAAAGGCAACTTCATTCTTCCAATAATTCAAGTAAATAATCACAGTGTCATTCTTGAGTTAATTTTCTCTCAACACTATATCTACTCTGGTATTAAATCCCATGATCTCAAATATCAAAATATATTCAGAATATTATTACTTTTCCACTCCATCATGGTTACCAACTTGGCTGAAGACACCAGCATCTTTCATCTGGATTATTTCAATCAGCCACCTAATAGATTTTCTTATCTCAGTACTATCATTTGTCTCTTTTCAACACAGTACCAGAGTGATCCCATCAAAACCTAGTTCATATTGTGTCATCAAAATCCTCCAAAGACCCTACCTCTCAGATAAAGGCCAAAGTCCTTACCATGATTTTCAAAACCCTAAATGAGCTAGGTTCCTATTATTTCTCTGAATGTGCTAACTCTTTCCCCCAACATCTTACCCTCGTTCCCAGTACTCCAGTAACACTGACTTCCTTGCAGTTTCTCATATAGACTGGAGATATTTCCACATTCACACAGGCCCCTTTCCCTACCTGGGGAATTTTACTTAATTTGTACACAAAGCTAGTTCCCCTACTTCTTGTAGGCCTTTATTCAAAAATCACTTTCTCATTAAGGTCTTCTTTGGCCACTCATTCTAAGATTTAAACCAACAACCATGTCTCATCATCTTTCTCTGCTTTATTTTCTTCTCCTTAGTTTGTATATTTAACTTAGAACTCCCAAAGTCAAAGCAATCTTGGAAAGAGCAAAGCTAGACATATCATGCTCCTTGACTTCAAATTATATGGCAAAGCTATTGCCATAAAAACAGACATATAGATCAGTGCAATCAAATAAATAGCTGCAAAATCAATTCACTTAAGGTCAATTAATCTATGATAAAGGAAGCAAAAGTATACAATGGGAAAAGACAGCACTTATAATAAGTGTTTTTGGACATGTAAAAAAGGAAACTAGAATATTTTCTCACAGCATACACAAAAATAATTCAAAATGGATTCAGTTCAGTTCAGTCACTCAGTCGTGTCCAACTCTTTGTGATCCCATGAACTTCAGTGTGCCAGGCCTCCCTGTCCATCACCAACTCCTGGAGTTTACCCAATCTCATGTCCATTGAGTCAGTGATGCCATCTAACCATCTATCCTCTGCCATCCACTTCTCCTCCTGCCTTCAATCTTTCCCAATATCAGGGTCTGTTCAAATGAGTCAGCTCTTAGCATCAGCTGGCCAAGGATTGGAGTTTCAGCTTCAGCATCAGTCTTTCCAATGAATAACCAGGACTAATCTCCTTTAGGATGAAATGGTTGGATCTCCTTGCAGTCCAAGGGACTCTCAAGAGTCTTCTCCAACACCACAGTTCA